>LR812539.1:47990719-48230719 GCA_903798195.1 Danio kyathit
ATCTATCTATCTTAATAGTTAGTTATAGCTTTCACTATAGGGAAAGATTATACATTAAATACACTGATGTCAAATTTTTGCTGATGTTCATACATTTTGCTGGCTTGGACATTTATTAGGACAGTTTAAAATGATCATCTTTGATTTCATGTTGGCTTTAATACTGAGGATGAAAAATTATGTTTTAGAGGTTAAAGCCAGCTTCTGTTACTTGCGTTTTCAATCAATCACAGGGGAAGTACAAGGAATGAGAAAAAAAGCGTGCTTGGAAAGGGTGATTAACTTTCATTTAATTTGCATTTCTGCCAAATGAGATTTGCAAAATGGACATGTGATAGAAGACATTGTGAAAGCTGCGCTGCTTTTATTTCCTATCAAGCCAATCAATATTCTTTCCCTGAGTGAATCACTATAACTTGCACCATTATTTTTTTTTGGAGTTGTCAGATCCATATCCATTTCCTTTTCTTCTAAAGTATATACAACTCTACATCCCAAACGCAGCTCAATCAAATCCAAAATTTCCATCCTTTGAAAAAGATGAATTATAGGCTATCAAGGATCTGAATTTATCTTAGTGAATTTATCAAAAGGCCAGTACAGGGAATGAGACAGAACAACAAGTTCTAGTAAAAGCATAGTAGCCACCCTACCTATGACCAACTGACATCCTAACTACTACACAGATTGCCCTACCAACAGCCTAGCTACCACCTTAACATCCTAGCAAACACTGAAAACCCTAGCAACTGTCTTGCAACCATTCTGATTACCAAAGTTCATCTGCAGGTCTTATATAAAAACTGTTTACCAAGCTTACAATTTCATATTTGGAAGCACCAGTAAAATCTATTAACAACTGTTTATTAAATTTTGTTTCTAAACTTTAGAACAATGACAAAATACTACATTTTTCAGGTTGCCCAAGCTAATGCACATGCACATGAGATCATGACACCAACATTCTTTATGGCTGTTTCTAAACATAATAACTCAATAAGGGGCCGTTCACAAATTGCACTTTGAGTTTGCATTTCTTTTGCCGTGTGTCATTGCTAGGTGACCATCAATCGTTTTCTCAGAGGATGAAAAACTAACAAAACATTTGTCATGATCATTAGCGATCCAGCCTGTGTAGATCGCTGGTATACACACAGATCGCTAACAGACTACAAACCCACCATTTCATGGACTACAAGATCCAGTCATGCACCACACACACGCACAGCGGTTCCTGACCCTGCCTGATTGCACACACACACACACAGCCGGAGGATTGTCAAAGACTGATTACAAGAACTATTAAGACAGCACATGCAAACACACACACACACACACACACACACACACACACACACACACACACACACACTGTTGCTGAGTCTTGCTTTACAGTTTTGTGACATTACGATGCGTTTTCCTTGCCTTTCTTTGTCGTGTTTTTGACCCTCACCTTGTTTGTTTGTTTATGTTGTGTGCTGCCTGCCTGTACTGACCCATGTTTTTGACTCTGGATTTGCCTTCATACATCTGTTTGCTCCTGATTGTGACCGTTGCTTGCCTGACCATTCTCTTCATAATAAACCCTGCGTTTGGATCCGCGCCTTCCTTGTCAGCGTCCCATTCACATTACAACATTGCTGCAGTTCTGATACACGTTTTATTTATGAAGAATATGTATATATTTCATACAAAGTATGAAGGTGATCGATCAGTTCTTGTCATGTGACTCACCGTGCGCTTGCGGGATTCTGAAAAGTTGAGATGTATTCCAATGGGTGCGCCTGGAAAACGTGAGTGTGTCACGTCCATTGGGATGAATGAACTTGCGGTCGCAAAATATGCAATATGTAAATGGCCCCTAAGAGGTCATCCTGTGTATAAACTTTATAACTACCATAAAAATCACTAACTAACGCATGACAGAATAATTGCGCTGGTCTTCTGACAGAATTTCCAACTTATTTCGGATGGCAAATGTCCTCCCCAAATGACAATGACCTGATTTTTTTTTACAAGTTTGTGGGCATTCATGGGGTTGCTGTCATTTGACTTGTGTTTGAATGTCGAAAGCGGGAATTCATTTGGTCAGACAGGACAGACTGTACCTCACGTTCATTTCATATAGATTACAAAACAAGATTTATGTTGATACATTTTCCATTTGCTGAGATTCCAGTGTGTTTGCCAATCTCAGAGGGTTCATAACAATGAACAACAGTTGTAAAAAGATACATCTGGACCAAGCCCCTCCCACGGAGAATCATTAGTCTATAGCAGGGGTGTCCAAACTTGGTCCTGGAGGGCTGGTGTCCTGCAAAGTTTAGTTCCAACCAGGGCTTGACATTAACTTTTTTGATCACCAGCCACGGTGGCTAGTAGTTTTCCAACATTACTAGCCACTCGCCATTTTCACTAGCCACAATTTTATTGTTGGGAAAATATATTTTCTACACATAAATATGACTTTGACTAAAATTACTTGATTTAGATGTTGCGTTTTCTCCACATGCCTCATTCATTTCTCTTTTTGTGTGTAATTATGAGCTTGCTAAATGTTCATTAGCAAATGGGTCATGGTTTCATATAGGGGTGTCAAAATTAATCGTTTTTTCGGTGCACCGCGATGCAGATGGGGACAATTCGATATCGGTTCAGTAATAGATCATAACCGGTTATTACGCACTGACGTCATTTATCCCCTAAGCGCGATTTCGCGCTAAAATACTATGGCGAATGAGGCTAGGGTGAGTAAACACTCCTACTACTTTATAAGCAAATCTTTCACTGACATTGCCTCTCTCTCTCACACACACACAGACACACACACACACACACACACACACACTTTAAGCATTTGACCCGTTGGCATGTTCGTGAGGTAAAGTTTCCTCTCCTCTCCTCAGATTGCCTGATAACCGCTTATTATGCACATATAGACTGAAGCAGGTCGCACGCCAGAAGCGCCGCTCGGCGCCACGCATTTCAGAATTCTAAAAATAGGTTTCAATTAGAGTACACACACCAGCGCCGCAAGTCGCCACAAACTCAGGACACTTCATAATTCTGCCGCGCGACAGAGCGCCATCTGATTAGTTTCGTTTTAAATAGCCTGCAAATGTGCGCGTCTGGTGTGCGATACTTTCAACTGTCATGTGCGCGCCGTGTCGCAGCGCTGAGCGGCGCATCCGGTGTGTGACGGCCTTGACCCGCGGCTGTTTTTCCCGCGTCACTCATGGGGCACTTTCGTTTCTAACCGCAGCCCTTTCTGTTGAGCGGGTGAAGACAATGACCAATCATAGGGGTGTAAGAACTTGCCAGCGCTCAAAAAGCAAGCGGGATAATATTTACATTAGTTTATTTGTTATGAATGCTCGTGCTGTCTTCTGTGCATGTGTTGGAGTTTTGTCTAAAACATTCACAGAGTTTTTTTTTTTGAGCAGGTAAAATTAAAGGTACAGTTCATATATATTACTGCTTGTATTAAAGGACAACATTGTATTACAAATAATATATAAATATAAACATTCATTCATTCATTTTCTTGTCGGCTTTGTCCCTTGCGGGGTCGCCACAGCGGAATGAACCGCCAACTTATCCAGCACGATTTTACGCAGCGGATGCCCTTCCAGCCGCAACCCATCTCTGGGAACTTCCACACACACATTCACACTCATACACTACGGACAATTTAGCTTACCCAATTCACCTGTACTGCATGTCTTTGGGACTGTGGGGGAAAACCGGAGCACCCGGAGGAAACCCACGCGAACCCAGGGAGAACATCCAAACTCCACACAGAAACGCCAACTGACCCAGCCCAGCCGAGGTTCGAACCTGCGACCCAGCGACGTTCTTGCTGTGAGGCAACAGCACTACCTACTGCGCCACTGGGTTGCCCCTAAATATAAACATATTTAAAGATTTTAATTAAAAAAAAATTTCTTGTGTGGTAAAGAAAAAATCTAATTATGTATGAAAAGCATCGTCAATGCACCGTGATGCACCGAGATATCGAATTGAACCGAATCGATGGCATGATAATCGTAACCGAACCGAACCGTGAGACCAGTGTAGGTTCACACCCTAATAGATAGATAGATAGATAGATAGATAGATAGATAGATAGATAGATAGATAGATAGATAGATAGATAGATAGATAGATAGATAGATAGATAGATAGAGAGTACGGAAAGTATTCAGAACCTGTTAAATTTGTCACTCTTTGTTATATTGCAGCCATTTGCTAAAATCATTTAAGATAATTTGTTCCTCGTTAATGTACACACAGCATCCCATATTGACAGAAAACACACAGAATTGTTGACATTTTTGCAGATTTATTAAAAAAGAAAAACTGAAATATCAGTGGTCATAAGTATTAGACCCTTTGCTGTGACACTCATATATTTAACTCAGGTGCTGTCCATTTCTTCTTATCATCCTTAAGACGGTTCTACACCTTCATTTGAGTCCAGCTGTGTTTGATTATACTGATTGGACTTGATTAGGAAAGCCACACACTTAATAAGACCTCACAGCTCACAGTGCATGTCAGATCAAATGAGAATCATGAGGTCAAAGGAACTGCCTGAAGATCTCAGAGACAAAATTGAGGCAAGGCACAGATCTGGCCAAGGTTGCAAAAAAAATTCTGCTGCACATATGTCCCATTTACATGGGGCGTCAGCGTTGCCCAACTGCATTGTGGATTCGTCGGCGGCGTTGCTCGCTGCAGCAGTTGGGAATTTCTCAACTTTTCAAGCACCAAGGAACGCGTCAGCCAATCAGATCACTTTATGCAAATACCCCTGCTCAGACAGTAGACAATTGCGGACAAATTTCATTGGCTGATGCTACTATGATGATCGCATCAGCCCCAATTTCAGACATACCCTCTGTCAAACGTTGACACTGAAGCCCCGTGTGAATGCACGGTTAAGGTTCCTAAGAGCACAGTGGCCTCCATAATCCTTACATGGAAGTTGTTTGGGATGACCAGAACCGTTCCTAGAGCTGGTTGACTGTCAAACTGAGCAATCCAGGAAGAAAAGCCTTGGTGAGAGAGGTAAAGTAGAACCCAAAGATCACTGTGGCTGAGCTCCAGAGATGTAGTCGGGAGATTGAAGTTGTAGAAAGTCACTCCACCAGTCGGGGCCTTATGGCAGAGTGACCTGACGAAAACCTCTCCTCAGTGCAAGACACATGAAAGCCTGCATGGAGTTTGCTTAAATTGTGAGAAATCTCTCGTCTAAAGAGACCAAGATAGAGCTTCTTAGCCTTAATTCTAAGCGGTATGTGTGGAGAAAACCAGGCACTGCTCATCGCCTGTGCAATACAGTCCCAACAGTGAAGCATTGTGATGGCAGCATCATGCTGTGGGGGTGTTTTTCAGCTGCAGGGACAGGACAACTGGTTGCAATTGAGGGAAAGATGAATGCAGCCAAGTACAGGGACATCCTGGACTAAAGCTTCTCCAGAGTGCTCAGGACCTCTGACTCGGCCGAAGGTTTACCTTCCAACAAGAGAATGACTAAAATGACAGCTAAAATAATGTAGGAGTGGCTTTATAACAACTCAGGAACTGTTCTTAAATGGCCCAGTCAGAGCCCTGACTTAAACCCAATCGAGCATCTCTGGAGAGACCTAAAAATAGCTGTCCATCAACGTTTACCATCCAACCTGACAGAACTGGAGAGGATCTGCAATGAGGAATGGCAGAGGATCCCCAAATCCAGGTGTGAAAAACTTGTTGCATCTTCCCAAAAAGGCTTGTGGCGATATTAGATCAAAAGGGTGCTTCTACTAAATACTAAGCAAAGGGTTTGAATACTTAGGGAAATGTGATATTTCTGTTTATTTTATTTATTTTTTTTTATCTGCAAAATTGTCAACAATTCTGTGTTTTCTGTCAATATGGGGTGCTGTGTGAACAGTAATGAGGGAAAAATGAACTTAAATGATTTTAGCAAATGGCTGCAATATAACAAACATTGAAAAATGGGTCTGAATACGTTCCGTACCCACTATATAGATAGATAGATAGATAGATAGATAGATAGATAGATAGATAGATAGATAGATAGATAGATAGATAGATAGATAGATAGATAGATAGATAACAAGTAACACCTCATAACTCTGCCTGCCTCCATTTAGAATATGGGGATATAGAATATGGGTAAATTTACTAAAAGCTTGTATCCATGCAACCCCTCTTTTAGTGTTAAAAAACCTTCTGTCAGGATTTACTAAAGACACAGTTAAACATTTGTAATGGTAAAGCACGGATTTCACAGGTCATTTGTCTAAAAATGTACTTAAAATGGCTTTCCTTTTTTTCCCACACATGTGCTTGACGTAGTGACAATTGTTGTCCTTGTCCTGCCCCTCCTCCACTGTGATTGGACAACTACAGTAGTTCAAAAGTGATGATGATGAGAACTTCATTTTACTCCCTGTGCTGGGAAAAATGGCTGCAGTAAGTAAGTAAGTAAGTAAGTAAGTAAGTAAGTAATAATAAATAAAATAATGCATCAGTCTCATTGAAAACAAAATATGCTTGCCTCTGGGGAAAAATGCTTTAATGCAAACGCCTGTATTTTAGTCAAAGAGAGTTGTTAAAGAGATACTTCTAATCATCATAACTGACAGCTTTATCCCCAGTAAGTATATGTTCTTTTACAAAAGCAGGTGCTCATTTTGGAGAAATTGCTTGTGTTGCATTTGTGATTCTTACTATTATCGTGAGAAAATCCATATTTTTAACAACGCCCAGCTTTTCAGATTCTTCACTGCAAGTTTAACCAGCCTCGTTGTTTCGTGAGCCATTGATTTTGTAAAGACTATTGATGGCAATCACACTACCCACGCCAGAGCCGCACGATGATTATAGAGTTCAGAAGTTAGAAGCAGGCTTTGACTGTGGAGTAATCTTGTCTGAATGCTCAGTCGGTGATAGAAGGCAGCGAATTGGGAAGCTTCATTCTCCACGCGATCACATGGCTCGGGAGATTACTGCTGGCCCATAGGGAAATGAAGAAGCTTTCCTTAAATCATCTTGCTCTATTCAATCCCTCAAAAAAATATCCCAGGCATTGCTGGAAGGCTTTAAGCGCCACTCTCGACTAATATGGCCTTTCCGATGACCTTTCGCAGCCAACTGACACAATCACCTTTTTGCGTCAGCGTGCTATTATTTGCTGGCGATTTTCTCAAGACCCTGCATGATGAAGAGCAGGTCTTTGTGCACAGTGGAACTAAAGCGCACGGAACATTTCAGGTCAGAGTCTTTGAATTTGCACTAACTTGTGTATGCCAAAGCTGTCCGCCGCAATGAATGCCCGGAAACTATGTGCGCAGTGAATACAAGGCATTAGGCTTTATCACAGCTTAAAATACATCCTCACCGCCTCAAGGGTGGCAACTGTGTGTGCTCTGTAGAGTTTCAGCAGATAAATGTTTAAAACATTGACAAAATGTTATTTGTTGACATTTACCCGGAGAAGGTCCCAGAAGCTTCAAGCTTGACAGGCTACTAGGCCAAAGCCTTTAAAGAGTGCCAAGAATTGGCAATATATATGCATGAAACACAAAGTCCTTTCAGGATTTCAAGGCTTTTAAGATATTTGCATTGTTTGGTTAAAGTAGGCCTGCTTTTGTGCACCTTTGACAGGTTGAGCGTTGTGCTCAAAAGATTTTAGCATCCTCCCTGTCTCCATCTGAAATCATTGATAGTGATTTCCTAGGGCTGTCATGCTGATTTTTAAGATTTATGAGCACCAGGTTCTGGTTTGTTTGTTAGTCATTCATCCTAACACAGTCTTTGACAGGTTTTGTCCAAGCATCCAAGCAGGATCATATTTTCTCTGAACCTTCAAGAGATACTCTTGATTACTTTCAAATGAGAGTTTCAGGAACTATGGCTATGCTGTCAAATTTACACAAACAAGTTCTTTTGGTTTTGAATGAAAACTATATAAATAGCACATCTATACAATCTGTCTTTATAATAGAAATCATTTTATGTACACTGTAAAAAGTTTGTTAATTAACAGTTTCCATATTTTGTGATTCTGTTTTTCATTTATTTACGGTTGTGAATTGTGTTATGGGACCTTGATCTCTGCTCCATCAACATTTGATGTTGAAAATTCTGCTCTACAGTTTAACAAAGTGACTTTTACCCAGACTTTAGTTTCAGAACCTGGTGCGTTTCCCAATCGCAATCGCGTTCAGAGGCACGTGCAGAGGTGGGGGCTTTGGCTGCTTGAGCCCCTGCCCTTTTTTCTCCTGGAGAGAAAGAGCCCTTTTTTCCTGGGGAAAATAATTATTTTTTAAATACTACTAATAATATAATATATGTAGAAGTGAATGCGTGTTCTATTTAAGGACTGCTTTCCTTGTCAGACAATAAAAAAAAACTAAATTTCAAAGTATATCTTGGTTTTAGTCAAGCCGCCCCAAGCGAGCCTTGAACCAGCAATTTGGAAAAGAAAAACCACATGCGAGGCGAATGCTCTAACGAAGACTCTATTTATATTGCTATTCTGTCTTCAAAAGTAAAGTGTCAACAGTGGAGTAACGTCTATCAGCACTTATGCCAACTCCTGCATCCGCACTGCATCCGGGCCATAGCTTTACAGCCCATACACACACTGCAGACGGACTGTGTGTAAAACATACATTACTAGCTGACCTCCATTACGACAGCACGATATGATCAACAGAACCGCAGATGTAAATTCATCCGTCAATTATCTATATTGTGTGGAGGTGAGTAATTATCGTGGGCCGCCTGCTGCGCTACAGCAACATCACCCTCAGAATATTTTGATGAGGGGCTCCATTGCGACCGTTGACCAGCATCAGGTATGCGAGCAGGAGAGGGAACAATTTGAAGAACCCGTGTCCCCGTCTGTGACTGCTTCACTTGCAGACCTTGCACGTGAATTACTCGTACCGGGAGGCAACGGACCAGGGGCAGGACGACCATTGCAAGCACCACCCGGCATTCCTGCACCTACGGCCAGGTCACCGACCGCATATCTTGTCAGTAACCCTGACCGGGCCGTGGAGGTAGTCAGACAATGCTTGTTACTTGATGAACTTGACACATGTGACACACAATCTTTCACAACCGAAACTGACGAAGATTTTCCCTTTCCTCTCAGCTGTTAAAGCGATACTTGTGGATCCAAACACAAGCGTGCCTGTGGTGTAAGTTTATTGTATTGTATTTATTCTATTACGGATTACCTGATAACCGCGTATTATGCGCATATAGACTGACCCGCGGCTGTTTTTCCCCCGTCACTCATGGGTGAACATCGCTTTCGTTTCTAAAGCCAAGCGCAGCCCTTTCTGTTGAGCGGGTGAAGACAATGACCAGTCATAGGGGTATAAGAACTTGCCAGCGCTCAAAAAGCAAGCGGGATAATATTTACATTAGTTTATTAGTTATGAATGCTCGTGCTGTCTTCTGTGCATGTATTGGAGTTGTCTAAAACATTGTGGTTTTATTTTTGAGCAGGTAAAATTAAAGGTACAGTTCATGTATCTGACTGCTTGTATTAAAGGACAAAATTGTATTACAAGTAATATATAAATATAAACATATTTATAGATTTTAATACAGTTTTTATTCTTGTGTTGTAAAGAAAAAATCTAATTATGTATGGAAAGCATCGTCAATGCACCGTGATTTACCGAGATATCGAATTGAACCGAATCGATTGCATGATAATCGTAACCGAACCGAACCGTGAGACCAGTGTAGGTTCACACCCCTAATGTACAGCAATGAATGTGTGTGTGTTTTGGTATTACGATAATAAGTATGTACTCCATATCTAAGCATGTTCTGTACAACTTACACAAATTTAGCAAATATATTCTTTACAAGCTTCCCACTGAAAAAAAATAATAATAATTTTTGCTGGATTATCCTGTTGGATGGTTATCATAATCACGCTTTTTGATGTACCAAAAAACAATTTTGTCAAATTGCTTACCATACTATTTTAAGTGTGCGTTTGATATAATAATAACAAACTGGCCAGAACATTCAACTTTCCTTAGTCAGAATTTGGCCTTTTGAATAATAAGAAAAATTCAAAAATAATAATAATAATCCAACTTGGCTACAGGCCTAAAACCTAATAATTTGTATGAAGAGAGGATTAATTATTAACATATTTTAATAGCAGTTAAATAAGTTTTAAATAAGGGCTTAGTCCCTTTATTAATCTGGGGTCGCCACAGTGGAATGAACCACCAACTATCCAGCATATGTTTTATGCAGCGGATGCCCTTCCAGCTGCAACATATCACTGGGAAACATCCATACACACTCATTCACACACGTACACTACGAAAAATTTAGCCAGTGGCGGCTGGTCAATAGAGGGCGCTGGGGCGCCGCCCCCCCTTCAAGTTAGACCCCTTTAATATGTTAATGTTTATTATCACAAATATTAACACAATAAATTGATTTTATTATAACATTCTAACATTTATTGTAGTCATACTAACATTTATTGAAAAAAAAAGTATGAACAATATTTTTTCATATGTGTGCGGGGCGCCGGACTAATGAGTGTCTATGTAGGTACACGAACTTTTGCAATGCACGTGATATGACAATAAGCTCTAATTGGCCGGTTTTAAATTGTCTTTGGGGCGCAGCACTCTGCGCCCCGAACCCTCCCATTTTTGTTGTTAGAACGAATCATATTTGTTTTTATATGATTGGTCTTATGTGATTGGACCATTCTCACCAAAGAGCTTAGAATGCATTTTCTCGAGATGAAGCAAAATTCCGTTGTATCTTTTTTTTTTTTTTTTATAATAATTTTTTAGAGGTTTTCACCTTTATTTGAAAGGACAGTAGAGAGTATTGATAGGAAAGAATGGGGAGCAGAGAGAGAGGAAGGATCGGCATAGGACCGCGAGGCGGAATCGAACTCGGGTCGCCGTGAACACCGAAGTGCATGTGTCGACGCACTAACCACTACACCACTGGCGCCGACAAATTCCGTTGTATCTTTGCAAAGATATCCGTTCACAAGGCGTTTGGATGAAGAAAAAAAAAGAATCAAGAAGCTTGGACCAGATCGACCGTCTTTGCAAATTCACCAGTAGTCAAGTGATGGCGAGCGCGCGAATATTCGGGGCTTTTCCAGCACTTGTTATGACAAACGGAGTTGGGCTGGCAGGGTTTGATGATATCTATGGGTTTGATGAAAGTCATGCCTTTACTATTTCCGTGTTTGCTGTTTCAAACAGCATGACGCAAGAGAGGCTGAATGCATTGGCCATGCTGTCAATAGAGAAGAGACTGTGACTGAGATGACTGACGGTAACCAAAAGGTCACTGAGAAATTTTCAAGCCAGAAAAAAAGGAGAGCATAATTTATTTTCAAGTAGTGCTACTGGCCAGTGATTAGGCAACATTTGTTTGTGTGTGTGTGTGTGTGTGTGTGTGTGTGTGTGTGTGTGTGTGTGTGTGTGTGTGTGTGTGTGTGTGTGTACGTGTTTTGTGATATATCAGGACACAAATCTGTATAATGACATGGGTATGACACAGGTATTACAAAAAGGAGGTGAAATATGAGGACATTGGTGACGTCCTCACTTCTCAAAAAGCTTCTAAATCACACAGGATGAGTTTGTTCAGGGAGTAAAGCCGTACACTGTCTCCTGTGATGGTTGGGTTTAGGGGTAGGGTGGGGTGAGGGCAATATAATATACGGGCTGATCTGTATAAAATGAATGGAAGCCTATGTAATGTACCCACTTTTCACAAAAACAAACATGTGTGTGTGTGTGTGTGTGTGTGTTTACTGATTATCTTGATTACTTCATTACTGATAATAAACCCAAATTGAACTAAAATGAACTGATTTGTGATGCATTTATTGTATGTTTTAGTCATATTTTTGTTTTTTTGATACATCACCTGAAAAATGGCTTTTACACTCTTACTTTACCAACAGTTAGATTTTTTTTCTGGTGTTTGCGCCCCCCCCAAAAAATTTTTAACACCAGCCGCCACTGAATTTAGCCTACCCAATTCACCTATACCACATGTTTTTGGACTTGTGAGGGAAACAGGAGCACCCGGAGGAAACCCACGTGACCACGGGGAGCACATTTTTGGATTCACCCATGCCCACTAATGTCAAGTGCAAACCTACGCCCTTGTGTATAGTTTGTCAAGATTACAGGTTATTTTTAGCGTAAATCTATTCATAAACACTGAAATGTTAAAAAACAGTGCCCCACGTTCTGATGCTGGCTATCCTATTGTACATTTAAAAAGCCCTGATGCACAATATTGTTTTAAAGTTTTCCGCCTAATAAGAATCAAGTCTATGAACACCATGGAGGAAAACTGAGTCCTTGGTGACCTGTTCTGTCGAAAAGCCAGGTCCGCCGGCCCCTGTCAAGTGTAATTGCTGCAATATCAGCCGCTGAAGGTTTCCAGCTCGCTTGTCAATGTGTTGTGTATCCGTGGAGGAAATGGGTTCAGCAAAGAGCTTACGTAGGGACCGGTGGTGCTATCAAGAGAGGTCACTGTCAAGCCTCCCACCGCCCGGCAGCTGACAGCTTTAGTTTAGCGGGTACAAGATGACTGGCTGGCTTTTCTGTGCTGCCGAACTGATGTGGGCAACAGGAGTCTGTCATCTGTAGGAGAACCGGACCGTTTCAATTAACTGGATTTTCATCGATCCAGAGGCTGGGACAGTCATAGAGCAGCAATAGAGGTTACCAGTCTTCCACTTTCAGTGTGCAACGATGTGACTGACAGTACTAAACCTGTGCACTTTTTCCGATTAATTACGTAAGTGTCACATAAATGAGAATGAGTGGCCTATTCATTTTTTCCCTAAATCTTGTTTAGACCATTAGACGCCATAGAGTGCTGTAAATATGGTAAATTGTTTCCTTTATATCTACATAGTAAGTATGTGGCTTAGTCAAGTGCAAAATTATCCAGAAACGATGTTATGCACATTTATAACCACAGTTATATTACTGCCCATCAAAAAAAAAAAATCACAGTTTTGACCATATTTGGAATGGTGCTGAATATAATTTCACAATATACACGTTAAACTAACAAACAATGCCGTTAAATAGACCTTAAGCCTCTTTGGGGGCTGCTGAATACATGCATAATTTGTCTTTCCCAAGTTTTACATTCTGACAAAGAGCTGTGATGCTATGAGATGAGCTATATAGTGTTGTTTTTATTTTCAAAATAAGAGTCCCACATATTTAGTAATACTAATAATACAAGCTTAGATAAACTTCTAACTATAGAAAAACCTTTACCATTACAACTATATAAAACATAAACTACACTACCTGACAAAGTCTTGTCGCCTATCCAATTGCTAATCCTTGATTTTTAATTATTTAATTAGGACATTAACTCTGACTTTGCTTAGACAAAAGTCGTGTCACTTAACAGAAATAATGTACAGTAGAGAATATAAAGTCATGGTGCAGTGGAAAAAGAATTAATATTTTGTATGACTCCTATGAGCTTGGATGACTGCATCCATACATCTCTGCAATGACTCAAATAACTTATTAATAAAGCACCTTGACTTTCTTTGCTTTCAGGAACTTGAAGTATGAGAAGGAGCGCTATCCTGCTGAAGATTTTGCCCTCTCCTGTGGTTTGTAATGTAATGGGGAGCACAAAATGTCTTGATACCTCAGGCTGTTGATGTTGCCATCCACTCTGTACATCTCCCGAACGCCCCCATACTGAATGTAACCCCATATCATGATTTTCCCATCACCAAACTTGACTGATTTCTGTGAGAATCTTGGTTTCAAGTGATTTAGTGAAGCGGTGAGAGTTTCAGACTAGCCTGCAGAGATAATGGGTTTGAATTCGGGGTAATGCAGCTATAGACATTCGTTTTTAAATCCTCTGTTCTTGTAACGTGTTTTGTTTCAACATTGTTCTGACATCTGAATGAACACTTTGTGAATTAATACATCTTGTTATGGTCATAAAAAATGTACATTATTAAAATACATCAAGTTATAATTTCAGAGTGTTTGTACAAGTCAGGATTCGAACTTAGGCCATTTGCAGCACAGTAACTCTGTGCACACTCACAGTCCACTGGGCTACATGAGATACAATTTTTTTCCAACCTTGTCAGTCAAACGCAGATTTGCCAGGTCTCAAAACGCTTCTGAAATGACCAATGTTTTGAATCGCTTTAGTCAAGTGACCTGATGTTTCAAAACACTTTAGTAACGTGACCTGGATGTTTCGGATCATGATTCGGTGCAGTGTTTCGAAAAATCTGGGCTTCAGGATCTCGACACTGTCGAAATGTCAGTTTCATGTCAGCCAACCCTACCTGTACTGACCATTCGCCTGTTACATGACTTCGCCTTTTGGATTACCTTTATGTACCTATTTGCTCCTGTTTGACCATTGCCTGCCTGACGAATCTCATAATAGAAGTTGCAAAGACAGGTACACTGAAAACAAAAATGATTTATTGGATTTTTTTCAGGTAACTGGTTGAAAACTACGAGGCGGTATGACGCCATTCCTTTTCACGCTGACCAGCTTTCCTGTAACTAGTTTACCCTGTGGCTCGCCATGTAGGAGTTGACCATGACGACGGGGGTAGTCTGGGGAAGAACGGTTCCAGAAAGCAGGCAAGACAAAAACAGAATCCAAAAAATTAAATAAACGAGTAAATAACAGGGTGAGAATGTGGTAAAATCTGAAAATGTGGAAAAAAGCAGATGAGGCCCTTTCTTTTTCTGAATTGCTTTTGAAAATTGTTGTTTGGGTTTAGGCAAGTGGATGGGCGGGTCAATCTATAAAATTGGTTGGGTTTAGGGAGGGAGGAGGGTGGGTCAGTCGATTGGTTGGTCAGTCAGTCATTCAGTCAGTCAAACAGTCATTCAACAGCAGCCTCTGGTGGGTTTATACGAGAACAGCAGGCATGAATGGAGACGAGAGAAATTTGAGATCTAAAAAAGTGTACACAGCGGCCTCTAGTGGATTCGTGAAAACAAAAACTACAAAATAATGTACCTCCTAGGACGTATTTTGCAGTCTCTAGAAATGTATATATTAGTACGTTTTCAGAATGGTCCTGGGTTGTTAAATTCAGCCCATATAAATAGTTTGCAAACACCTCATTTTTTTTTTTTTTTTAGTAAATCCAATGAATCATGTATTCCAGTGTATATAGAGTGGGTCCAAATCAGGAGCATTGCTAGACATAAAGCTCTACTGGGGCACGCCCCCGCCCTCAAAAAAAAAAAAAAAATAAATATAATAAAAAAAATAATAAAAAGAAAAATATATATATATATAAATGAATAAAAAAAAAAAAAAAATATATATATATATATATATATATATATATATATATATATATATATATATATATATATATATAATAAAATTATTATTGTTATTATACAATTATTATTCTAAATTAAATTAATATGTAACTGGAAAAAAATGTAAAGGCACAACTGGGGTGATATGCTAAGATCATTTAAAAAATCTTTTGCATGAATAATAATTTCATTTGAATAAAATTCTTATCTGTTGCCTTAGACTTGACACATGGCAGAGAATTAGGTTTATTAAGTTTTACCTCCCTGAATGTATCCCTCCTTTGTGCTTCATACAAAAAAATCTATCAGGAGGCATGCTTAGTATGATCACCATCATACTGTTTAAACTTTAGTTTTGTCGACTTGCAAAACTCACTGTGTGCTGTCACCTCAACATAAAAGACTGTTAATGCCGGTGTTTCACAACGCATGAGCGGCGCGTGAGCAGCGGGTATTTTTTTCGGCGTGCCTGTTAACAACCGGGACTTGCACCGGGAGAAGAGCAGCGCGTCTGGGTCCAGCAGGAGCGGTGTGTGAGGCGTGCGGGTGTGGTTTTCTGCGCACATGCAGAGATGTGTCAGTTTGCTTTTTGATTAAACTACACTGCTTTCACCAGAGTTGGTTCAGTTGCACATAGAGAATAATGTCTTTATTCCGGGATTACCCATACCTGCCAACACTCCCGTTTTTTTCCGGGAGTCTCCCGTATTTCAGACCTGTCTCCCGTATTGTTCTGTCTCCCGGTAAACTCACAGAATCCCCCCCATCCGCCCCCCGCTCCTCAGCATTTTGGTACAGTCCGGGCTGAAACTTGGTGCTTGTGCGCGTGCTCTTCCGGTCGCGCGCCTCCATCTCCCCAAATCTCTCACCCCTCCCGCTCCCCGCTCTTCAGTTCGCGCCAGTGTTGCCAACTTAGCGACTTTTCAGACCCCCCTAGCGACAATTTTTTAAAAAAGCGACAAACCTACCGACTTTTTTGTGTGTTACTGGAGATTTTTATAGACTGTCGTTTGTCCATTACTGTACCGTCCCTACCTACTCTTCTCAACAAGCTGCGGGTGATGCCGCCGGCCCCTCCCCAGCCTCAGAGCAGGCGGCTCAGTCCTCGTACAGCAGCCTCTCCCACCTGCAGCCTGACAGCAGATCACCCCTCTGCGTACCGACGGCAAATGATTTAGCACCGGGAGTGTGAAGGTATTTCCCTTGTACAGTCAAACTGATCTGCTTCCCCCTTATTTTAACAATTTGATTTGACCGTTTATTGTTCACAATCAGAGATGTTTTAAGTGAGAGTTTCAGAACTTGTCTGAGTATATTACGTCTGAGAGATTACTGCAAATTCACTACACATCTATAATGATATACTGTATTCAAACAGCAATACATTTAGTTAAATTGACAAGCTTACATAAAGCGTAGTGCAAATATAACACCCCATTTATTTACCATAGGCTGTTAAACAAACAGAAAAGGTAGATGACGACAGTAATATGCAAATTAGCGTATGACGTAACCCCCCCATCTCCCGGAATTTACGAACCAAATGTTGGCAGGTATGGGATTACCCCTCTTAGTTCATACACTTGCATATGAAGTAAATCATATCTCAAAACATTTACTGGGGCACTGGCGATTTTTACTGGGGCACGTGCCCCAGTAAATTGGGTCTAGCGACGCCCCTGGTCCAAATTGAATGTTAGCAAAAGTTTAGAAGCTGTTATTGAAGTAAACTCAAGGCAAGCAATAAATAAATACAAAAGAAAAGATAAAAATGCAATACATTGTTTTGTTTTTTCTTTCTTTCTAGGTGGGTTAGATACTGATGGGTTTAGAGCAATTCCTATAAACTCATGAATGATGAAAGACAACAGAGTTTATCTTCAAAGTGGATCGACAGCTGAACTTATTATGACTGTAAACAACACCCATCCTGCGCATCTTTTGCCAGTGTTTTGCTTTTTTATCGATGTTTCCCAACATCTAAATTCTTCACGCTCTTACAAAATGAAAGCATATAGGGGTCATGAGCTTCTTTTTGCCATATTAATCATAGAGATGTTGTCTGGGAGAAAGAGCTGGTAAGTTTCAAAATTAATCTTTGTAGTTAAAATGCCAGCCTGTCAAGACAGACCCTGTACTCCTGACAGGCAGATTTGTCACTGTACCGGGTGGCCCAGTCAGTGACACAGTGATGGATTGTGGGATAGAAGGCCAGGATGTCGGGGTGCCATGAATAGGGTGCAGGCGTTCTTCTCGCTCTATCTCGTCTTTATTATTATGCCTTCATGTGTCATCGTTCTCTCATCTTTGATCGGCGCTTGAGAGGAGTGACATTTCCTTGTCTGCACATGTTCGCAAACCTTCGAGAGATCACTCACAGGCTTTGTTTGCCGTGTTCGGGCACGGACGGCGAGCAAACATCCTTGTTTTGATGTCCATTGAATGTGAAAATGTCAAAAGTCATGGCGGATGAAAACAAAAGACAAACATCGTTCGGATTTCCTACGGAACGAATCAAAAGCCAATCCCAAAAGCGGCGCAGAAAAGGTGACATGGTTTATGAAATTTACGAGTCCCTCTGAGTAAACTGACAGAGAGTAAAGCGTGTGACACACCGCTGACAGAATTTCAGAATACAGAGAAAACGTTTTGCTTCCTTGGATAATTAGTTCTCGCTTTCCAGCAGAGTCGCGTGTCACGCAATCAGTGTCGCGCGGCTGGACCACAGCAGTTATGAATGGAGGGGAGAGTGGCCTGCTGGGTGAGAACTTGTCAACATCATCCAATTCATCTCAACGAAACCAAACACTGATCTAAAGCGAAGATTTTGCTTCGAGCTGTAGAAGCATTTGCAATTGATTTTACACTGCTCATTTTGTGCTTATGTGAGTTAAAGTCGTGCATCCTTGCGCAGCTCAATCTTAACTCCACACACATTTTGGGAGACTTTTTAATCTCGTTTCACTTATTCTAATTTGTAATAAAGACATTCTAAACATTATGAATGCTTTGCCAATAATACAGCTTACAATACATACTGTTCAATCTAACACTGTTGACTCATTGAGGTGCAAATACAGGTACACTACCTGACAAAACTCTCGAATAGTCTTGAAACTAATAATAACTTCACTTTTAGTTGATCATTTGGTATCAGAAGTGGCTTATATGAAAGGCAAAGACCTCTACATTACGTTTATTTTACCAAAATAAAATATGATCATGCCTTGATTTTTAATTATTTAATTAGAACAGTAAGGTCTGACATTGTTTAGACAAAAGTCTTGGCACTTAACAGAAACAATGTAGAATTAATATTGTGTATGACTCCCATGAGCTTGAAGGACTGCATCCATACATCTCTGCAATGACTCAAATCACTTATTAATAAAGTCATCTGGAATGGCAAAGCAAGAGTTCTTGCAGGACTCCCAGAGTTCATCAAGATTCTTTGGATTCATCTTCATCTTACCGCAGACATGCTTAACAATGTTCATGTCTGGTGTCTGGGCTGGCCAATCCTTGAGCACCTTGACCTTCTTTGCTTTCAGAAACTTCTATGTGGAGGCTGAAGCATGAGAAGGAGCCCTATCCTGCTGAAGAATTCGCCCTCTCCTGTGGTTTGTAATGTGATGGGCAGCACAAATGTCTTGATGCCTCAGGCTGTTGATGTTGCCATCCACTCTGCAGATCTCTCACACACCCCCATACTGAATGCAACCCCAAACCATGATTTTATCCTTCACCAAACTTGACTGATTTCTATGAGAATCTTGGGTCCATGTGGCTTCCAATAGGTCTTCTGCAGTATTTGTGATGATTGGGATGCAGTTCAACAGGTCATTCATCAGAAAATCTCTTACAACTGGGATCAACGACAAGACTTTTGTCAGGTAGTGTACATATCAAAGAAATATTGAGAAGGAGACTGATGTAAATCATGTGCACACGATAATTTGTAACTTAACGTTTAATACATGTCTAAATGATAATTTATGTTTGTTAGATTGTTATACCCTTAGTCAACATTTTATATCGTTTTGCATTGCATATGTATATGAATATGCATTCAGATACAAATTTGAAAATGTATAAATGTTTACTAATGAATACTAGATTTGCATAATATTTAGTTTAAAAAGTGTAAATGCTTAGAAATGTTAACATTTTCAGTATGACCATTCACGTTTTATAAAAAAAAAATTACAAATTAATTTAACAAATTAAGTTCACTGATTAGCAGCTTATTTCTGCAGCCTATTAGCAGCCTAAATCTGTTTTATCCAAAGCTCAATCTTTTACCCTGTTTATACGCTTATTTCACGCGACCGCCATTTTAGAACACGAAAGCGAGGCTGCGGTGGAAGAAAGCCGGAGGTATAGGATCAGCACTGTAAACATTGCAACAAAATGCTGTGTACTACAAACCTCCAGCTGTTGCTGTGACTTCAAAATGGTGTAAACATCACTTTAATATCATTCCGTTCAGTTTCATTTAAACAATTAAAAGCATATTAGGCGTCAAACAACGTCACACTCTCTTTAAGAGTGATACACTTAAGTGTCCTCCTAGACTTCAGTCCAGGGCAGCAGGTAAACACCGTGGGGACGCTTCCCTGCTTCAGCCTATGTAACCCGGTGAGTGATAAAACACTGCAGTCCTCTGTAGCACATCTTCGTGTTGTCTTTAACAGTGTTGTCCCGGTACTGAAGTTTTAAAAACGTAAATTTCCCGCTAACATTTGCGCGCCGCTGAGCGCGCTCATAAACACCGCTGATTTGCCGTAGTATTCACCAGTGCTCAACAGAATGACTGTGAAGGTTATCAGCTTCCTGCTCTTCACAGATTGAAAACACACATAGACGGATATTGGAGCGTTTTAAAGCCGTGAAGATCAGTCGTTTCATCAGCGGATCGCTCGTCTGTGTTTGCACTCAGTAAACAGCAGTGAGGTGAACTGATGACCTTCACAGCCAATCAGAGTGATTTCTGTTCAGCACGTGAACACAATGGCCAATCAGCGCTGTTTAGGAAATCCATGAACAATGTCTTAAATGTTAACGAGAAATTGGCGTTTTTTTATATTTCATTACGGAAATTTTGTATCGTGACTAGTCTAATATAGTTAAAGACTCAGTTCATTAACTTGAGTTTGATGAATGGCATCTAAAATGTGTGTTTGGGAAAGAAAACGTTAGCTAAGTAGTGCCATTTCCCTTAACTTAGCTGAAAATGAGGTCAAATATCCTTTGTTATTTTCACTATTCATCCAGAACGGACCTTAGGGTCACTCGGAAGGCGCTGAAATCATAAATTTGTGTCACTTTCTCTTCGCTGATAAGATATACAGCCAGGTACACAACATTTCTTGTGTGACTCAGTCTATACTTCCGGGTTTCTTCCCACCGCAGCCTTGATTTCGCTGTTAATAATGGCGGCCGTGTGAAATCAGTCTATTGATGACTCCCCAGTCAATTTCTCAACCCACGTGAAAAGTCTTGGGGTTATTCTGGATGGCATGCTCTCGTTTGGTTCTCATATTAGTAATATCTCACGTTCTGCCTTTTTTTTGCGTAACATTGCAAGACTTCGCCCTTCACTATCTCAACAAAGTACTGAAGTGCTTGTTCATGCTCTGATTACATCACGGATTGATTACTGTAACTCGCTCCTATCTGGCATCCCTGATAAACAACAGTTAATTCAGAATTCAGCGGCTAGGATAGCTACCTGCTCGCGTACTTCTGATCACATAACTCCAATTCTTTTTCACCTGCACTGGCTCCCTGTTCACTATCGTATACAATACAAAATCCTCCTCTTAACATACAAAGCTCTTCATAACCTGGCCCCTCACTATCTTTCTGATCTTCTTCATTTGTACACTCCTTCGCGCTCACTCAGATCGTCTTCTGCTGAACTCTTATCTGTCCCAAACTTTAAGATGAAGTCATTTGGTGGCAGGGCTTTTAGTTGTACAGCACCAAAGTTATGGAACTCCCTGCCTTTGCACATTCGCCAGATGGACTCCATTTCCAATTTTAAATCTCAGATAAAAAACGTTTTTGTTTAGGATAGCTTTTAATGATTTGCTGGTTTAATTTTAAGCTGCTTGTTATTTTTTACTGCTTGTATTTTTATCATGTGCTTGTGATCTGCTGTAGGTGTCCTTGAGTGCTTTGAAAGGCGCCTATAAATAAAAGGTATTATTATTATTATCATTATTTTATTATTTTATGTGTTTGAATAAATGGCACAATTTAACAATAAACTGTTAACATGACTTTAACTTTAAATTGTGTTCTGCTAAAACATAAAAACAAAATCATAAATGATTTGTAATTGTGTAAGTAGTTACAATATTTATATATCCCACAAATAAATGAATGAATGACCTTATGAATAAATTAATCAATCAATCAATGCAATGATGGATGAATGAATTAATGCAACCCAGGCTCATTATAGATACGTACCCCTGTATAGATTTCTTGACAATGTAAAATACATCCCAGGAGGTACATTTTTTTGCAGTTTTTGTATTTGTGAATCCACCAGAGGCCTCTGTGTGCGTTTTTTCAGATCTCAAATTTCTCTCGGGAGTGCCATTCGCGCCTGCTGTTTTCACATTAATCCACCAGAGGCTGCTGTTGACTGACTGATTGAGCGACCGACCGATTTTTCCACCCTCCTCCTTCCCTAAATCCAACCGATAGTCTTTTCAAAAGCACCGATTGACCTGATCACCCCTTCCCTAAACCCAACCGATAGTGTTTTCTAAAGCAATCAAGAAACTGGTAACAGTGGGAAAGCCATGGAGGTAAGTGGTCAGCTGGTAGCATTAAAAGAAACAGAAGCCATCAGCTGCGTCACACCGCCCCGTAGCCTCATTAATTCGCTCTCTCCAGAAATGTATACGGCATACCTGCCAACACTCCCGTTTTTCCCCGGAGTCTCCCGTATTTCAGACCCGTCTCCCGTATTGTTCTGTCTCCCGGTAAACTCCCGGAAATCCCCCGCTCCCTGCTCCTCAGCATTTTGGTACAGTCCGGGCTAAAACTTGGTGCTTGTGCTCTTCCAGTCGCGCGCTACAGTTCGCACGCCCCCATCTCCCCAAACCTCCCGCTCCTCGCTCTTCAGTTTGCGCCAGTGTTGCCAACTTAGCGCCAAATTTTCAAAAAAGCGACTAGAGACAAATCTAGCGACTTTTTTGTGTGTTACTGGCGATTTTTATAGACTGTCGTTTGTCCATTACTGTACCGTCCCTACTCTTCTCAACGAGCCTCCGCTGCAGCCTGAGAGCAGAGCACCTCTCTGCGTACCGATGGCAAATGATTTAGAACAGGTGGCAGTTTGAAGGTATTTCCCTTGTACAGTCAACCCGATCTGCTTCTCCTTTATTTTAACAATTTAATTTGACCGTTTATTCTTGTTGCACAATCAGCGATGTTTTAAGTGAGAGTTTCAGAACTTGTCTGAGTATATTACGTCTGAGCAGGGGAGGAGTGGACATTTTAAAAGTGGGGGGGACAGCTGTATGAAATCCAAGGGTGCTTTCACACCAGTGAATCGATTCAGTTGTTCCGAAACAGAGATTAAAATTGTTACATTGTTGCTCTTTGTTCTTGGTGCGGTTCGCTTTCACACTGCAAAGTTTCTAAACGGACCAAAACAAGCTAAAACAAGTCACGTGTGAGTAAACTCTCCTCACATTGGTCAGAGTTTCGTGGTTTATTTAGCAGAGTCCCGCTCAGCTGTCGGGGGTGGTTTGGTGGTGTTTGACAGCGTGCGCGCGACATGTCTGAAGAGCGAGGAGGGGAGGGGTGATGAGAAGGGTGCGCGATGTATTTTGAGGACCGGGAGGAAGACGCGCGATTTCCGGGAGATTTGCGTTTACTCGTTTGCGGGCATCCGGGAGTCTCTGTGCATTTGCGGGATACTCCCGGAACTTCCGGGAGACTTGGGATGTCTGGAATGACTCATATAATCTACTCATAATTCTCTCTTCATATAGCCATATGCCTATTACATATCCATAAAACACTGTGATATAACCGGGCTCGGATCGTATCGCTTTCTCACTACAATCGATCCGCTCCAGGGTTCGTTTCAATCGAGCCGAGACCACCTCATTCAGGCGGTCTCGGAGCGATTGCTTTGGCGCGATTCCGAGCGCGATTGCCCAGTTCACATATGCCAAACGAACCGCGCTAACTGGGCAAACGCGCCACGTTCCGGAACAAAAGTCTAGGTGTGAAAGCACCCCAAAAGTTTACATTCTTAATCACCTTTTTCTAAATGGTCTATCTCTAAAAGTGAGGGGAACATATCCCCCCCGTCCCCCCCGGTTGCTACGCCTCTGCGTCTGAGAGATTACTGCAAATTCCCTACTCATCTATAATGATATACTGTATTCAAACAGCAATAAATTTAGTTAAATTTACAACCTTACATAAAGCGTAGTGCGAATATAAAATACCCCATTTATTTACCATAGGCTGTTAAACAGAAACGGTAGAACGCGATGACGTCAGTAATATGCAAATTAGCGTATGACGTAATTACCCCAACCCCCCCCACCCCGGAATTTACGAACCAAATGTTGGCAGGTATGGTATACGGGGGTACGTTTTCATAATCACCCTGTGTTTAATTAATGAATTAATAATTAATCAATCAGTAAAGCACTTAATCATGTGTCAAAAAGAAGTACATACTCATGTGATACGTGTTACTGAATGATTATTGAAACTGTGTATCTGTTATTGCTGTGTGTTTATTATCCATGCAGCTCCACACCTAAATATCTCTGATAGATTTTAATGAATCTCGTTCAGCAGTTTGATTGAAGATCCTGCTGTAAACGTTGTATTAAAGATCTAAAGGAAAAAATCCACTTGTAATGTTTTTTTTTTTTCTTGGTGCTTCGACAACTTCCACGTGAACATCAAGACCATCAATGGTGCCTCTGTGTTTGGCAGAGATCAGACTCTACAGTGAGTGAAGTGGGCAATACGCCCACATTAGATGAGCGCACTCTCTACGAATCATAACGATCACATATCAATGGCTCTTTGTGCTCCTCTGCTTTGATGTGATGAGTTGCAAGGGTCGAGGCAACACGAGGAAAACTTCCAGTTAATGTATAATTCCTTTCTCTCAGGACCGTATACAGCAAAGATGGAGAAATAAAGGCAAAAATAGATGCCGTCCCTGCCGCCGACCTAATGGATCGGAAAACAAATAAACAAGCGTGAAGTGAGGGAGAAAATAAAAATGAATGAATGCACTGGAAGGTCGCGTTAATGAACCCCACTGGTGGTGTGTGGAGACATTGCTATCATGCAGCTTTTATAAGATTGTTTTACAGCACTGCTGAAACTTCAAGGGGATCATAACCACAATAACAGTCCCTTTGTAGTAGCCATATGCATCTTTGGACAATAAATTTGAAATGAACGAGGTTATCATGCAGATTTAGATATTGTTTTAACGTCCTTAAATAAGACGTTTCATATTTACAGTTTAAGCAATACTATTGTAACAGAGGCCAGCTAGCGAAGTGCTATGCAGGCAAACCTCACTCATCTGACCTCAAAAGATGCTCCAGTGACAGACACAGAAGGCCATGCTCTTTAGCCTCCTTGTAAGAGCAACTGACTCCCATGCAAATAATTGCTGGTTTGATCCCAGCTCAGACCGGGTTGAGTGAAGTAGGACTGGTCGGTTAGATGTGGGGGCTCGTCCGGGATGGGAGTGAGGTTTAGAAAGGGGAGTGTAATGCAGGCCACCTAGCAAAGTGCTATGCAGGTAAACCTCACTCCTCTGACCTCAAAAGGTGCTCTAGCAACAGATGCTAAAGTCTGTGGTTTTTAGCCTCCTTGATAGAGCAACTGACTCCAATGCAAAAAAACGTCGGTTCGATCCCAGCTCAGATCGAGTTTGGTGCAGTAAGACCAATGGGTTACATTTTTTGTGTACAACAGAAGTAAGCTAATTGAAAATTCTTATTTGTATACATTTCTGAATTAAAATGAACAATGCATATTTCTGCAGTTTTAATCATTAGTTGATATAATATAATATAAACAAATTCATTTTAATATCAGCAATGGACACCACCACACTAATGGCATCATATCACTACATTTGAGCATTTTACAGATCAGAGACTTTTTTTAAAATAATTCTATAAATAAAAAAAACAAACACTTTTTTGAATAAATTAGTCTGCTCGTAGAAGCACTCATCTTTTCAGTGTTTTTTTAATGGATGTGAAAGAAAGAAAGGAATGTTTGAATGGACATGATGACTGATGGTAAACCATAATTACTGTATATGACCACATTAAAATATCACCACACTGCAATGTGTTTTTTGAAAATTCAACAGCCATTTAAAATCATGAGAATTACATCTAAACATGCTGCCAATATTCACTGGAGTCCAGTTTGTATATGATATACTGAATATGTCTAATTCCATAATTGTTGTGTGATTCATGAAATGTCACTGATTTTTATTGTACGGGCAAAAACTACACTTGCTAACCTAAGAAAAACTCTTGATGTTGCAAAAATTAGGTCTTGATGTTGCATTTCATATTTAAACAAATAGAATACAATGACAACTATATATCAATATGACCATAACAATAATATATGTAAGGAATAATCAATTGTCGTGCGTTAAATTATTTTAACCACCTGATACGAAGTAAAGCCAACTGGGGAAAAAAATTATTATATATATATATATATATATATATATATATATATATATATATATATATATATATATATATATATATATATATATATATATATATATATATATATATATATATATATATTAGTGCAGTCGCCTCACAGCAAAAAGGTCACTGATTGTCCGTAGTACATGTGTGTATGTTCTGGTCTTCTAGGTTGGGGGTTGAGCGTTGGGCTAATGACCCACCTCGTAAAAATTTGATGTTATGAAACACCAACATGGTGCAACTAAATATCAACTTCGATATAAACAGTCCTTGGAGTAAGTATATATATATATATATATATATATATATATATATATATATATATATATATATATATATATATATATATATATATATATATATATATATATACAGTTGATGTCAGAATTATTAGCACCTCTTTGATTGTTTTTTCTTTTTTAAATATTTCCCAGAAATTTTCACAGTATGTCTGATAATATTTTTTTCTTCTGGAGAAAGTCTTATTTGTTTTATTTCAGCTAGAATAAAAAGCAAACATTCATTTTTAAAAGCAAATAATATTTTTTTTAAAAGCCATTTTAAGGTCAAATTATTAGCACCTTTAAGCTATATTTTTTTTATGATAGTCTACAGAACAAACCATCATTATACAATAACTTGCCTAATTACCCTAACCTGCCTAGTTAACCTAATTAACCAAGTTAAGCCTTTAAATGTCACTTTAAGCTGTACAGAAGTGTCTTGAAAAATAACTAGTATAATATTTTTTACTGTCATCATGACAAAGATAATATAAATCAGTTATTAGAAATGAGTTATTAAAACTATTATGTTTAGAAACGTGTTGAAAAAAATCTGCTCTCTGTTAAACAGAAATTAAACGGGGCTAATAATTCTGACTATATACAGAATTCTGACTATATAACTGTATATATATATATATATATATATATATATATATATATATATATATATATATATATATATATATATATATATATATATATATATATACTGTATATATATACTGTATATACTATATATATATACTTACTCCAAGAGGTGTTTATATCGAAGTTGATATTTAGACACAGCTTGATATTTGGCAGCAAACTATGATGTTATTTAATGACAAATATCTAATAACACTGCTAATTTACATTTTTATGTATTTTATTCATACGCAATGAATGTATGCCTGCTAAATGTGTGTGGCTCAAACGATAGAACATATCAATTTAGTTCCACAGAGAACTATTATTTTGGTAAACACATAGAGGGCATTTGGTTAACAAATCAGAGGAAAATGCACTGCCTACATGCGGATCATGAATTTTAAAATCGTTTATCCATTTTCCTGGATCCATTTTTTGGATTTTTTAATCTTGGTATATCGTTGTAAATTCTTTGTTTTTGTTATGACTGCTTATTGTCAGCATTTGCTATAAACATTTTTTTTTTAAATTCTTCCCTTGTGATTCACAAGTCCACCCTCACAAATGACAAAAAAAAAAAAAACATCCCCTTATCTGTTTCAAGTCCGGACATGTTCCAAAATATATGATGTGATACTCACATGCTTTTGGCTTAAAAGATTTTTTTATTCCCAATCGCTCGCACTTCAGTATAGTCACTGCTTTAATACTGTAGACAGGATAGAAATATAACCTCTTTTTTCTCAACATAAAAAGCAACTTGTGCCTCAGAGTCTTCAAGTGCTATTCTTTGAGTTTCAAAGGGAAGGTTAAAACCGCTTTTCATGCACCGCTGCTCTCTTAAAAACCGACACTGCACTTATTTTCTGTCTTCTCGTGCTGTCAGGGACCTGTCACTGCTCCCACAGGGTGGTCCGAGGTTGGTAGACACAAACGACAACAGATGCCAAGCAGTGACATCTCTGTTTGAGTGACTGCCATGTCCTAATGAATGCGACTGGACGTAGCTTCTCTATATTGTCTACTGATCTAAAAGCAGCCGTTTTTCCTCTCAGATGATCTTGCAGTCATGTTGAAGTATTCTCTAGCCTGTATCTACAATTATTCAAATACATTTGAACAGGCATTTTTTTTCCTATGGTTGTGAATGTTGAGCTTTTTGAAGATGTATTTTCTAGTTGATGCATTTAAAAAGTGCAATAATTGAAAACCATAGATGGCTAAAGATGAAGCACTCCAGATTAGCAATAGTACAGTGTTAATTAACTAAATAGATGTGTCTTTTGAATGAAAGTAATGTCATGCTAGAAGCAATGATACAACATTGAAGCCCTTTTTATGTTTTTCATTCATTAAAATTAAGCAAGGCACTAACCAACAGTTGAAGAAATGTTCCTCCAAAAATGCAAATTTTCTTGGTTTAATTACTGTGGTGGTTTTAAATAAGCAGCATGTGTGTTTGCTACCTGTTGAACTCACACACAAAATACATTTTGAAGAGCATTAGTAAACAATAATCACTGACTCCAGAGTAGAAAGAAAGTTGGTGATTCATTCTGCTATGGTGACCCCGAATTAATAAAGGGACTAAGCTGAAAAGAATGAATGAATGAATGTATGAATGAATAAATGAATGAATATCACACGAGTAGCAGTGCAATATGGCTGTATATCGGCACTGGAGGAGGCTGCAGGCCGAGTGACCTAAGCCTGGTTTATACTCGACGCGTCCGCTAGTCTCGAGCGAACAGTTTGCGCGCCGTCACGTTTCATTTGAGATAAATATGAATAACTTTGAAGAGATTTTGTCTGAAACAGGTACGACTGTAAGACATCTTTATGATCCGTGATCACAGAGATAACCAGATGATCAATAATTCTTGGCTAGAAATTGCAACAACAGTGGGAAAGGAGGAAAGTTTTTGTTAAAAGGTTTGGAAAAACCTGAGGGATAAGATTGTTAACGCAAAAAGAGGCCATGGCAAAAGTGGAGACCCAGGCACACAATTACAGAATATGTTTTTCCACCAGTCATAGGTTTTACACTGATGTAGATATTACAATTTTGAATCTAAAACAATTTAATAGTTACAAAACTATAATTAAGGAACAAATTATTCCTTTGATAACTGGAAAGGAATATTTGAACCTATCGGTTTACAATATACTGATGCCCTGTTTTTCTAGTCTTTATTGATAATAATGATAAGGAATGTTGGACCATTATTTCCTTTTAAGCATAAGTACTGTATAGGACTGAAACTAGCCAGACAGTATTGTGTGAATTGTGGAGCGGGCTAAATCAACTTTCCGAGACATGAACAAAAGCAAGTGATGCATCAAAGTTTGATAAAAAAAAATCTTGAATGGTTATAAAAATCCTTATTATCATTAAAATAATTTATAAAAATAATTAGTTTAAAAATATTGAATGATATTAATGGTATGACGTAGTCCCGGAAACTTTCTACTTCTCTGTTTATCCATCTGATTTTACGGTGGGTTTCTTTTTACCGCCCCCCTGTCGTTTTAAAGAATATCACAACGGCGAATGCAGCAAGTATAAAAGCCTCATCCAAAGGTCCGCAACGCGGCACCAAGCGAAAGTATAAATCCAGCTTTAGTGTCATATTGCGTTTATGCAACAGTTCAACGGCATAATCATGTATATAAAAAAGAAAAAATCAAACACTAAAAACCCTTTTGTATTAGTAACTACTTTCTGCAGCTGACGTCAGAACAGCAGAAACCATTGCGACTACACAAACATCACTTTAGAGCCAGTACTTGAATGATTCTCTAGCGTAATATCTAAAGTGATGACAAAACAGGTGATTTTGCTCACATTTTGAGATTATAAAACTGAATAACATGAAATGCCATCAATCTACAGAGATTACTCAGTATTCCTCTGTTGCAATCGGGAGATCACAATAATTATGCCCAAAAATGATACCAGATTAATGTTGTGTTTGCGATAAGGAAAAACGCTAAACACATGCAGGCATTTCTTCTTTCTTTCTTTTTACTGAACAAGTCTGCAGTAACGAAAACATGACATGCATTAGAAACAAACAGTTGGCCAAACAAAAAGTAACTCAGGGTTATACAAAGTGGCCATCACAAATTACACACATTCCTAATATGTGAGTCTCATCTCACACGCAACACACTAAAATTATATGTGGATGAACAATGTCAATCGTCTTTGCTACGCTCAATGACAGGCTAATGGCCGCCAACGCGCTGTCACTCAGAAATTGTAAATATTTAAAATAGGCACTATCCTTATAAATAAACTACAACTATATTCTCAACTAAAAAATCCTCAAAAGTACATTATGTTGTCCAACAGCTGCAATATTTGTCAAACTGTAGAGTGTCCTCTGCTTGTCGCTGTATGTGGGCGGAGTAATACACAAGGGTGAAGAGGCTGGACGAGGGCTGTTATTTGCAGAATATCGCAAAGCTATCAGCCAATCAGTGTCAAGAACCAGACAGTACAGTTGTATACATATATCTTTGTTAACTATAAATGAATGAATGATATTTAATAAAAATGAGTACTTTATGCTTTATGTTAGCTCAATTTATCTTAATAATGTTGAGATAAAAGTACTAGTAAGTGTGATTAGTTAATTAACTAATATTACACTTCGAAAGTATTGCATTTTTAATTATTTTATTTTTTTGTACATTTTTAGTAATTTAATTTTATTTTTCATCATTTTATATGTATAACTCATATTCCAAAAGGTATTTTAAAAAATCCAAACAGTTATTAATATAAACTCTATACTGTTACAACAATAATAATAATAATAATAATAATAATAATAATAATAAAATAGGAGGAGTGTTTTATTTGCTTTCCTTTGTGTCAGTGTGGACAAGAAACTTCTGAAAACATTTAGAAATGCCAGTGTGGATGGAGAGCATTTTGAAAGAAACACACTGTCTGTCACTTTAGTGTACTATCCACAACTTCCTCGCTCCATGTGATGTTTTAACTCTAAACTGCTGCCAGTATCTTTGTGCTGTTCCAGCTGTCAATCAGAGTGAATCTGAGCTGCCCTTTCAGTGCTTTCCTTCAGAGTTCAGCTTGGTCTCAGTGCTTCTCTGAACTATACCAGTAGGCATTGACCATAGATTTTCATAGTAGGTATAAACCAGTTTTCAACATACTTTAAAAAAAAAAAAAGTTTAGAACAAGTGGAGCTTAAGTAAATGATAACAGGATTTTCATTTTTGGGTTAACTATGCCTTTAAATAAGAGCAGTAGCCTATAATTGCTCTGATATATGTCTTGTCTTTGTTAACGCTAGTACAAGAATGAATGAATGAATGAATGAATGAATGAATGAATGAATGAATGAATGAATAAAAATACATTATGTTTTTATTTTGATGGTCCATTATACACATTTGATGGTCCATTATACACATTTGTACACACATTTAACCTACCCAATTCACCTGTGCCGCATGTATTTGGACTGTGGGGGAAACCAGAGCACCCGGAGGAAACCCAGGCGAACGCAGGGAGAACATGCAAACTCCACACAGAATTGCCAACTGACCCAGCCGAGGCTCGAACCAGCAACCTTCTTGCTGTGAGGCGACAGCACGACCTGCTGCTCCACTGCGTCGCCCCGCTTTCCCTGGTTAAATGATAATGGAAGTAAACTAATCTGCAATTCATCAACTGGCCACTGGGGGGCTGGCTCCAGAAATGAACAAATCCTCATAGACTGCCATGTATAAATGTCCAAATCTATAGCAGAAAAAATGTGTTTACAGCCTGGTACAAAAATAGCGTTTTGTGTATATAGCTAATATTACCCTTCATGACAACTGTGAGGGATGTGAATTATTTTATAACTCATCCATTTAATTTATATTAAGCCTTAACATTCTGCATGATTAAGGGCATGGCCACTTGATTGACAGGGATCTGCAGCTCGCCATCAAGTCTGATTCCAGACACTGAACTTGGCATATCTGTTGTATTTATGCTTTAGTTGTACTTCAATTTATTGTTTATATTATAGTTTTTTTACGAAAAACTAATGAAAAAAAATAATAAAAAAATAAATTATATATATATATATATATATATATATATATATATATATATATATATATATATATATATATATATATATATATATATAATTTATTTTTTAATTATTTTTTTTCATTAGTTTTTCGTAAAAAAAAACTATAATATAAACAATAAATATATATACAGTAATATACATATATATATATATATATATATATATATATATATATATATATATATATATATATATATATATATATATTAATTATTAATCTTGCACTTTTTAGTTTTTATTTTATTTTATTTTAGTCTTGCACTTACTAACACGGACTTTAATTGGAGTATTTGGAATTCATAGCGTTTTCCTCCTGTAAAAAAAAAATCATAAGAATAACATGGCTTTATGTATTAAAACTGTTTCTTTAAAAGACCAATTTCTGTAAACACATTATACATAGACATTCAACCAAGCACATGTTGTTAGAACACACACGAGTTGCGTTTAATGAAGTATTAGAGACTCCCCTCATGGTGGTGAAGCGCTTTGGGTGTATGGCCATACACAATAAATGCGCTATATAAATACACATTACATTACATTACTGTGCTTTCACATCGACAGTGGCGAGAGCGTAAAAGTGACCGGAAGTTGAAGAAGGACAGTAGAAATCAAGTCAAATTTTATAGTAATGAGCTATGACACTGTTCAGCGGCAAGTAATTGGAAGTCCACTGCTTGAGAGGATTCCAGAGAACACAGTCCTGTGAACTTTGGTTCCGACCACAGTTGTTCTGCAGGAATCTCATGGTAACTATAATGACAGTACAAAACAGTATTGCTGCTTCAAAATATTTTAGCTATATACCCTGCTGAAAAATCCAGCTTAAACCAGCCTAAGATGGTTGGCTGGTTTTAGCTGGTCGACCAGCCTGGTTTTAGAGGGGTTTTGGCCATTTCCAGGCTGGTTTCCAGCCATTTCCAGCCTGGTCTTAGCTGGTCAGGCTGGAAAATGACCAGCTTAAACCAGCTAAAACCAGCTTGACCAGCCTGGTTTAAGCTGGACAAAGCTGGTTTTGGCTGGTCAAGCTGGTTTTAGCTGGTCAACTCCCAGCCTGACCAGCTAAGACCAGGCTGGAAATGACTGGAAACCAGCCTGGAAATGGCCAAAACCCCTCTGAAACCAGGCTGGTCAACCAGCTAAAACCAGCCAACCAGTTTAGGCTGGTTTAAGCTGGATTTTTCAGCAGGGTAGATACATCACACGCAACAACTTGATCCTCCATAGTTAAATACATTTGAGAAAGCATGTTTTTATGTGGGAATGTAACTGATTTGCTGATATGCTGCAAAAGCCATTTTAAATCCGAGATAAATGTAGCGAATTTTGACGCTCTCGTCGGTGGAGTTGTGAAGGCACACAATGTCGTCGACAGGGTGGCCAGAGTGAAATTTGATGTTCCCACCGCCTTCAGTGTGAACGCACAGTTAAGCGTTTTACCCAAAGCAAACACGATCTATGCAATCAGGCATCTCAAATTCCGCCCATGCGAAATTCTTTGCCCATTTTTGGTTACGCCGTGGTGATGCGTGGTTGACACAATGACTTAAAGCTTCATTTTAATTTGTTATTTACATTTTTTTTTGTATAAACTCAACAAGCCTACTAAATCAGTTAAGACATTGATATTATTGCAGAAAAAAGAAAATAATATGTAAATAAATTAAACTAAAAAGGAGAGAAAAAAAACAGGGGTAACTACAGGAGACATCACAGATGCTACGTTCACATTTCTGTTTTACAGTCTATGATCTGGATTTCCCTTGATTTGCAGTATTATTATTTTGTTGTTGTTTTTGAAAATGTAACAAAAATTAGAACAAAAAATTTGAATGAATATGAAAAGTAGAACATTTTGAAAGAAAACACTATGTGTGTGTAACTAGGAATAGTGGCTGCCACTTTAGTTTGCTACTCACAGCTTCCTCCATCCATGTGATGTTTAACTCTAAACTGCTGCCAGCATCTGCTGCATTGTTCCATCTGTCAATCAGAAAAAAATCCGAGCTGCCCTTCCATCGCTGTCCTCCACAGTTCGGTTCTGTCTCAGTGCTTCTCTGAACTATAGGACTTCACTGCCGGGTGCAGTCGTGATTAATGGCACAGTCATGGTGTAATCAGCCAAGAACCAATGTTTGACCTTCCTCTAACATGGTACAGAAGTCCTAACAAAAGCTCCAACATGGGAAAATCCAATTCTAATACTGTAACTTGAGGGCGAAGTGACCTTTCTATCTGGTTTCAGCGCTAGCACAAGCATTAACGTGACGTAGAGGCATACTGATATTGTTCAGAGAGTAAGTATGAAGAATACCTCTACAGGAGACACTTTGTAACAATCAAGCGTCCATTTATCACGTCATTTAAAAATTCCAGAAGCCCATTAGTTTTCCAATTTCCCTCAAAATAACTGCAATGAATCAAAAGGGATTTATTGTTCAACACCTTGTGCATCAAAACCATCATTTAAAAGTTAAAAGTTCACCAAAAAAGAACAAAAAAAAAAAAGAAGAAAGAAAAATTGGTCATTATTTATTCACCCTCATGTCATTGCAAATCAGTTTGACTTTCTATGATGGAATATTATTGTTAACTTAAGCTAAAGATATAAAAATATATATAAAGTATTTATGTTAGTTTAATAAAATAAGTGTTAACAAATACATTACATACAGTATATACACTCACCGGCCACTTTATTAGGTACACATGTCCAACTGCTCGCTAAAGCAAATTTCCAATCAGCCAATGACATGGCAGCAACGCAATGCATTTAGACATGTAGACATGTAGACATGGTCGAGACGATCTGCTGCAGTTCAAATGGAGCATCAGAATGGGGAAGAAAGGTGATTTAAGTGACTTTGAACGTGGCATGGTTGTTGATGCCAGAGGGGCTAGTCTGAGTATTTCAGAAACTGCTGATCTACTGGGATTTTCACGCACAACCATCTCTAGGGTTTACAGAAAATGGTCAGAAAAAGAGAAAATACCCTGTGGGCGCAAATGCCTTGTTGTTGCCAGAGGTCAGAGGAGAATTGCCAGACTTGTTCGAGCTTATAGAAAGGCAACAGCAACTCAAATAACCACTCGTTACAAATGCAGAAGAGCCTCTCTGATTGCACAACACGTCCAACCTTGAGGCGGATGGGCTACAATACCAGATGACTACACCAGGTGCCACTCCTGTCAGCTAAGAACAGGAAACTGTGGCTACAATTTGCACAGGCTAGACCAGGGGTGGGCAAACTTGATCCTGGAGGGCCGGTGTCCTGCATAGTTTAGCTCCAACCCTAATCAAACACACCTGAACATGCTAATTAGTGTCTTCATGGTGACTAGAAATCTATAATCAGGTGTGTTTGATTAGAGTTGGAGCTAAACTGTGCAGGACACCGGCCCTCCAGGACCGAGTTTGCTCACCCCTGGGCTAGACAATAGAAGATTGGATAAAGTTGCCTAGTTTGATGAGTCTCAATTTCTCCTGCGACATTCTGATGATAGGGTCAGAATTTGGCGTCAACAACATGAAAGCATCCTGCTTTGTATCAACGGTTCAGTGGTGTTGGTGTAATGGTGTGGAGGATATTTTCTTAGCACACTTTGGGCCCATTAGTACGAATTAAGCACTGTGTCAAGGCCACAGCCTACCTGAGTATTGTTGCTGACCATGTCCATCCCTTTATGACCACAGTGTCTCCATCTTCTGATGGCTACATCCAGCAGGATAACGCACCATGTCATAAAGCACGAATCATCCCAGACTGGTTTCTTGAACATGACAATGAGTTCACTGTACTCAAATGGCCTCCACAATCCCCAGACTCAATCCAATAGAGCACCTTTGGGATGTGGAGGAATGGGACATTTGCATCACGGATGATGTGCAGCCAACAAATCTGCAGCAACTGCGTGATGCTATCATATCAATATAGACCAAAATCTCTGAGGAATATTTTCAGTACCCAACCCGCTCTTTACGATCTCAAAACTCAGGGCTTCTGGTAATACCTAGAGTATCAAAGTCGAGTAAAGGAGGTCGAGCCTTCTCAATTATGGCCCCTAAACTCTGGAATAGCCTTCCTGATAATGTCCGAGGCTCATACACACTCTCGCTGTTCAAAACTAGATTAAAGACCTATCTTTTTAGCAAAGCATACACTCAGTGCAGTACATAGCGCTATGACGCATGATGTGCCCCACACATGATTTTGCTTCTCGTTTATATACACTATGAACAGCAGCTACGCTAATTATTCTCCTTATTCTGTATTTCCACCTGGGGGTACTCATCTTGAGGCCCTCAGACTACGCAGTGCCACTGACGCGATCCGAGACCAGCGACGAGATGATCCCAAGGTTTTCTGGACCAGGCCATATCCTGAGCAGCTGCTGTGGTGGTCATCATGGAGTGAGAGCATGAGACTGACTCCTGTGATGCTCCAAGGACAGACGAGTCTTCGCTGAGGTCCAGCTTCCTGCGCCTAGACTGCAGCTCTGCACAAGACGTTTGGCCATAGGGGAAATGGTCGTGCTCAACTGAGCCTGGTTTCTCTCGAGGTATTTTAAATCTTCGCTTTCGCCAATTGGTGAAGTTTTTTCCTCGCCGCTGTCGCCACTGGCTTGCATGGTTCGGGATCTGTAGAGCTGCGCATCGATAGATTTGCTCTTCAGTGTTTGGACTCTCAGTAGTGATTATTAACCCACACTGAACTGAGCTAAACTGAACTGAACTTAATCTCTGAAAACTGAACTGACTTTGTTTCAATTCACTATAATCTTCCATGTGAAGCTGCTTTGACACAATCTACATTGTATAAGCGCTATACAAATAAAGATGAATTGAATTGAATTGAATTGTTAAATCTATGCCACAAATAATTAAGGCAGTTTTGAATGCAACCCGGTACTAGTAACGTGTACCTAATAAAGTGGCCGGTGAGTGTACATATGTATATAAATTAATTAGTCTTAGAATACAGAATAAAATGATTCCTTCTGGTTGCTCAAAGGGCAGTCCTTCAAGGTCAGTTTTTATAGAGGCATACAAACAGATGATGACGCTTTGTCTTTAATCATTTGTCAAAACAGTTTGGTTGGTATAGTCCTATTGAGTATATAGTCAACTCATTGTCAGCACAATATTATTGTATTGTAACTGGCACATTTCAATCATTCAACTACAGTGTGATTATATCAAGAAACAAATATGTTAACACTTTATTTTGATGGTTCATTTGAGTATTAGTAGACTGTCTGCTTAATATCTGTTGATACTGCTGTTAAATTGACATTTAACTGACTATTACAAACTTTGCAAGTACATGTCAACTCTAACCCCAACCTAACAGTCTACTTCTAATCTAATGAGAATAAGTTGACATGTAGATGCAATGTAACTTTAATTCAACAAATGGACCATCAAAAAAAAAGTGTGACCACAAATACATTTCTAACTTCAACTTAGGTTCCTAAATTAACATTTTTCCATCATTTTGAAGCATATTTAAGCTGAAATTATCCAGTTTACCAATCTTAACAATTAACTTACAAATGCATTTAAAGCTCAAAAGAACAAGTCATATGCCTCCTTTTCGAAGCTTCAGCCTCCACTTTTTATAACTGAAAAAAAAAAAAGCAGCTAGTCAAATCTACAAAGTTTCTCTTTTTTTGTTCCACATAAAGTTGTATTGGCTTGGAAAACAGAGTGAGTAAACAAAGCCTAATTTTTTTTATTTTAGTAAGAAACTATCCCTTTAGTTTATGAAAATCCGAGGCGGAATACTCAACTAATAATAATTCTCAACTAAAAGGCCCAGTTGTCAAACCTACAATGTTCATGTTAGTAAAAAAGTGTGAATCGTGATCCCCCTGACACAAACTCAAAAGCGTAATGAAATATTAATGCCCTTCGCAACGTAAAGGAAAAGAGAACATAACAGCTACATCACGCATATAAACAATTAATGAGACAAGAACCATGGCAATTCAAACAGAAGTTGCTTCAAAGTGTGAAGAATATAAACCACCTGCTTTGCTTGTTTAAGATGCTTTGTCCATATATACATGAGGATAGTGAATAAATAATAATAATAATAAATAAATAAACCAGTTCTGGATCATTTCATGAGAACTGAAGTGCGTGATTATTTTGACTCAAACATCAGTTCAGGAGAGAGTTTCCCATCTGCAGCTGCTAAAAGCTCACTGTCTTGCATGAATCTGATGAAGACAAATTATACCGAACTTAATACCGCATTCTTTCCTCCAGGAAGCCCAACTTTTGCTACGAAAAAAAGTTTCGGTTTATGACACGTACCAAAATTGATGGATGGGACTTTCTCATGCAAAGTATCCGCATAATAATGTTTGAGCTTCATCTTTGCCAGGTTTCCATTTAAAACTTATTCTTTTTCTCGAGAATTTGTAAAAAAATAAAAAAGGATTTTAGAAAGTAAAGTTTGAATTTTATGTGCATTATATATATATATATATATATATATATATATATATATATATATATATATATATATAAACACACACACAGAAAAATAAAATATAAATAAATCCACTCAATTTGTAAATAAATTATATTAGTAAATATAATACAATTATTATAAAATAAATAAATAAATAAATATAATATTTATACAATTTTTATCTTTATTTAATTATTAATACCACTACTACTGCATGGGCAATGTGGGCGACAACCCTGGAGACAACCCCACACGCCACCCTACTAACCCCCTCCCGACCGCCGGACTTCACTTTCGTCCGAGACACAACCCCCCCCAATCCTAGCCCCTCCTGCTATTTCCTTTCAGATTTATCCAACCAGCCCTCCCACTTTTCACTTTTGTCTGCGGCACACCACCAAACCCCCGCCCTACACTTTCGTCAGCGAAAGAGCAACACAAACACTGTGAGGCCGGCACGACTGCCGAGAGCGCCGGTTAAGCTTGCGCCACTACTGATAATAATAATAATACTGATGATGATAATAATAATAATAATAATAATAATCATTCATTCATTCATTCAGTTATTCATTCAATCAATCATTCATTTTCTTTCCGGTTTAGTCCCTTTATTAATCCGGGGTCGCCACAGCAGAATGAACAACCAACTTATCAGCATATGTTTCACACAGAGGATGCCCTTCCAGCTGCAACCCATCACTGGGAAACATCCATACATACGCATTCACACACATACATTATGGACAATTTAGCCTACCAAATTTACATATATAGCATGTCTTTGGACTTGTGGGGGAAACTGGACCACCCGGTGGAAACCCACGCCAACACAGGGAGAACATGCAAAAAAAATAAAAAATGCTGTGAGGCGATTGTGCTACCCACTACGCCACCATGCTGTCCATAATAATAATAATAATAATAATTTATTAATACTTATTTCAATAACTGGTCTTTTTTGAAATTGCAAGGATTTTCAAATTCAATTTTTTTGATTGATTGATTGATTGATTGATTGATTGATTGATTGATTAAAAACAAAATGACCCCTTCAGTAAGTGGGTAGTGAACTGATTTTGAAACTGAGAGATTGCTGAGGCCTTATCGCTTTGCATGGCAATTTTTATAGGGGTCCATAAACTTGAGATTAATTGTATAATTATGTTGGCGTTTTAGTCTTGGGGATATTTTTTGAAAAATCCTGTTCATCTGACAGTGACTTAATTTGATAATTAGATAGTAATCAGCCACTGAGGGTGAAGGGAAGCTTATTCGTTCAATTAAACAAGTCCCCACATCAGCAACTACAAATGCTGCACAGTTTTACTCATAGTCTTCATGGAACTAACCAAGCACTAAGCAACTGTTGAAGTGCTTATATGCTGAACAAGTCAGATTTAAAAATGTAAAATAACATTTAAAATAAGGAAACTCTTATGTCTCATTTCCACTGAGCAGTACAATACTGTTCAGGCTTGGGTTTTTACTGTCTATGGTATTCTTACTTGGTAGGCACAGTGTGCAGTACGCCAAAAAACTGTTATCAATGACATTCTTGCTTAAAGAAGAAAGACATATGGGGCGTTCAAATATTGGGTCTTTTGCAAATTCAAGTTAATTATTTCAAGTGTAGACACATAGCAAGTTTGCTCAAATACATTAGAGAGAGGATGTAGTCCTATCACTGTCCACACATTTAGAGACATGTGAATGGCCTTGTAAAAGCAACAATGGAGGACAGACAGCAGAAAGCTTTAACTTCACTATGTTCCACAGCACAGTATTTAAGAGTCTCCAGTTAATGATTCACTGATTCAAATTGCTCTGTCAGAACATGTCTCCAATTAAAAAAAAAATCTGATTTAGATGATACGGTTGGAGTCAATCTTCAGTTAACAATTCACTATTTCAAATGATTTGGTCAGAGGTGTGTTTCCCAAATGCTTCATCATTCAGTGGAACTTACTGTATGACCATACACAGGTAAAGGGGAAAGTGGGAAAATGCACCCTAGACTTGCAGCACATTCCATTTGGAAGGGTTTGGCTATTCCATTTTCCAGGATTCCATTCGCTCATCCCTATGCCCTAATGTCTTCAAAGGGTTTACTGATTACTGATAGGGCATATCGATGAACCCTTCTGAATGGAATACACTGATTGACACTAATGCAAATTTCTTGACTAAAAGATCATGTGGGCCCGACGTGTCCACTAGTTGTACCTTTAAACTCTTTCATTCTGAAGGGCCCTTTGAAGTAGCCAGTTTTTAGCACTTTAGAGCAGCACATTTAATTTGGAAGGGTTTGACTATTACATTTAACATGGTTCCATTTGCTCATCACTATGCCTTAATGCCTTCAAAGGGTTTACCTTCTGGAGTGATAGCTCTGGAGTGTTTAGGGCATATCGATGAAGCCTTCTGAATGGAATACACTGATTGACACTATGCAACTTTCTTGAGCAAATGATCATGTGGGCCTGACGTGTCCACCAGTTGTACTCTTCAACTCTCTCATTGTGATGGGCCCTTCAAAGTAGCCAGTTTTTAGCACTTCCGAGCAGCACATTTCATTTGGAATGGTTTGACTATTCCATTTTCCAGGTTTCCATTTGCTCATCCCTATGCCCTAATGCCTTCAAAAGGTTTACCTTTTGGAGTGATAGCTCTGGAGTGTTTAGGACAGGGGTGCTCAACCCTGTTCCTAGAGATCTACCTTCCTACAGAGTTCAGCTCCAACCCTAATCAAACACACCTGAACCAATTATTTAGGACCTGAACAGCACTTGATAATTACAGACAGGTGTGTTTGATAAGGGTTGCAACTGAAATCTGCAGGAAGGTAGCTCTCCAGGAACAGGGTTAAGCACACCTGGTTTAGGACATATCGATGAACCCTTCTGAATGGATTACACTGTTTGACACTAATGCAACTTTCTTGAGCAAAGGATCATGTTGGCCTGATGTGTCCACCAGTTGTGCCCTTAAACTCTTTCATTCTGAAGGGCCCCTCGAAGTAGCTAGTTTTTAGCACTTCAGAGCAGCAGAATTCTTTTGCAAGGGTTTGACTATTCCATTTTCCAGGTTTCCATTTGCTCATCCCTATGCCCTAATGCCTTCAAAGGGTTTACCTTCTGGAGTGATAGCTTTGAAGTGTTTAGGACACAGGAATGAGCCTTATGAATGGAATACACTGATTGACACTAATGCAACTTTCTTGAGCAAACTGTCATGTGGGCCTGACGTGTCCACCAGTTGTACAACTAAAATCTTTCATTCTGATGGGCCCCTTCGAAGTAGCCAGTTTTTATCACTTCAGAGCAGCACATTTCATTTGGAAGGGTTTGAGTATTCCATTTTCCAGGTTTCCATTTGCTCATCACTATGCCCTAATGCCTTCAAAGAGTTTGCTTTCTGGAGTAATAGCTCTGGAGTGTTTAGGACATATCGATGAACCCTTCTGAATGTAATACACTGTTTGACACTAAAGCACCTTTCTTGAGCAAAGAATCATGTGGCCCTGATGTGTCCACCAGTTGTACCCTTCATCAACTCTTTCATTCAGAAGGGCCCCTTCCAAGTAACCAGTTTTTATCACTCCAGAGCAGCACAATTTATTTGGAAGGGTTTGACAATTCCATTTTCCAGGTTTCCATTTGCTCATCACTATGCCCTAATGCCTTTAAAGGGTTTACCTTCTGGAGTGATAGCTCTGGAGTGTTTAGGGCATATCGATGAACCCTTCTGAATGGAATACACTGTTTGACACTAATGCACATTTCTTGAGCAAATGATCATGTGGGCCTGACGTGTCCACCAGTTGTACCTATAAACTCTCTCATTCTGAAGGGCCCTTCGAAGTAGCCCATTTTTAGCACTTCAGAGTAGCACAATTAATTTGCAAGGGTTTGACTATTCCATTTTCCAGGTTTCCATTTGCTCATCCCTATGCCCTAATGCCTTCAAAGGGTTTACCTTTTGGAGTGATAGCTCTGGAGTGTTTAGGACAGGGGTGCTCAACACTGTTCCTAAAGATCTGCCTTCCTACAGAGTTCAGCTCCAACCCTAATCAAACACACCTGAACCAATTAATTAGGAATAGCACTTGATAATTACAGACAGGTGTGTTTGATAAGGGTTGCAACTGAAATCTGCAGGAAGGTAGCTTTCCAGGAACAGGGTTGAGCACAACTGGTTTAGGACATATCAATGAACCCTTCTGAATGGATTATACTGTTTGACACTAATGCAACTTTCTTGAGCAAAGGATCATGTGGGCCTGATGTGTCCACCAGTTGTACCCTTAAACTCTTTCATTCTGAAGGGCCCCTCGGAGTAGCCAGTTTTTAGCACTTCAGAGCAGCACAATGTATTTGCAAGGATTTTACTATTCCATTTTCCAGGTTTACATTTGCTCATCCCTATGCCCTAATGCCTTCAAAGGGTTTACCTTCTGGAGTGATAGCTTTGAAGTGTTTAGGACACAGGAATGAGCCTTATGAATGGAATACTCTGATTGACACTAATGCAACTTTCTTGAGCAAACGGTCATGTGGGCCTGACGTGTCCACCAGTTGTACAACTAAAATCTTTCATTCTGATGGGCCCCTTCGAAGTAGCCAGTTTTTATCACTTCAGAGCAGCACAGTTCATTTGGAAGGGTTTGAGTATTCCATTTTCCAGGTTTCCATTTTCTCTTCACTATGCCCTAATGCCTTCAAAGAGTTTGCTTTCTGGAGTGATAGCTCTGGAGTGTTTAGGACATATCGATGAACCCTTCTGAATGGAATACACTGTTTGACACTAAAGCACCTTTCTTGAGCAAAGAATCATGTGGCCCTGATGTGTCCACCAGTTGTATCCTTCAACAACTCTTTCATTCTGAAGGGCCCCTTCTAAGTAACCAGTTTTTAGCACTCCAGAGCAGCACAATTTATTTGGAAGGGTTTGACTATTCCATTTTCCAGGTTTCCATTTGCTCATCCCTATGCCCTAATGCATTCAAAGGGTTTACCTTCTGGAGTGACAGCTCTGGAGTGTTTAGGGCATATCGATGAACCCTTCTGAATAGAATACACTGTTTGACACTAATGCACCTTTCTTGAGCAAATGATCATGTGGGCCTGATGTGTCCACCAGTTGTACCCTTAAACTCTTTCATTCCCCTGCTGAAAAATCCAGCTTAAATCAGCCTAAGCTGGTTGGCTGGTTTTAGCTGGTTGACCAGCCTGGTTTTAGAGGGGTTTTGGCCATTTCCAGGCTGGTTTCCAGCCATTTCCAGCATGGTCTTAGCTGGTCAGGCTGGGAGTTGACCAGCTAAAACCAGCTTGACCAGCCAAAACCAGCTATGTCCAGCTTAAACCAGGCTGGTCAAGCTGGTTTTAGCTGGCGTTAGCTGGTCATTTTCCGGAAATGGCTGGAAACCAGCCTGGAAATGGCCAAAACCCCTCTAAAACCAGGCTGGTCGACCAGCTAAAACCAGCCAACCAGCTTAGGCTGGTTTAAGCTGGATTTTTCAGCAGGGTCTGAAGGGCCCTTCGAAGTAGCCCATTTTTAGCACTTTAGAGCAGCACAATGTATTTGCAAGGGTTTGACTATTCCATTTTCCAGGTTTCCATTTGCTCATCCCTATGCCCTAATGCCTTCAAAGGGTTTACCTTTTGGAGTGATAGCTTTGAAGTGTTTAGGACACAGGAATGAGCCCTATGAATGGAATATACTAATTGACACTAATGCAACTTTCTTGAGCAAAGGATCATGTGTCCACCAGTTGTACCCTTAAACTCTTTCATTCTGATGGGCCCTTTGAAGTAGCCAGTTTTTAGCACTTCAGAGCATCACTACAATAAGGCAGCCATGATTGTTTTCACTTCAAACTGCCCTTTGGAGGGTGATATATCCCATCACACACTGATTTGATCAGAGCAAGTCTCCAGTTAATTATTCACTGATTCAAATGGTCTGAATAGAATTTGTTTCCAATATGTCCAACTTATGACACATTATGAAACTACTCGATAGCACTTAATAAACATCATTTTATCATATCCTGTCTATTTTTGGCAAAAGTGAGACATAAAGAGTGAAAAACTTCTTTTTTTTTTTTGGTATGTCTATCAGACAGCCCTGTTTTAAACCATAGAGGGAAAAGCAATTCCCAGATTAATCAAGCATAATGCATATGTGCATCAACAAGCTTGGCACCTTCTCAGAGAGCATACAGTTTATGGCTGCTGCAGCTAATCAGCCTCCGACCAGCTTGTAGACAATTTGCAATCCTTGACTTTGAATTCTCCACTCCCTGCTTCTCCCTGCTTCTCTTAGCTTCTCAGTTCGAATGTGCGTTAGACGTGTGAGCAAAATAATCAGCTTCTAATGGCCTTACGATCCAACATTATGGAAAAAGCTGTCTCAATTTAAAACTGGTATGGTAAAATTCCTCCAGTCCTCTGGACTTAATGACACTCGTCTCATCATTGCGCAATCAGAACTATTGAATAAGGTGCCACTCGATTTAAATAATGTATCATTAGGCTTTCATTATCAATAATTGCTCTTTAACTTAATTAGCCGCTTTCAACATCAATCAGCAATGCGAGGTTTATATTTAAAAAGTAGGTCTTCACTCCAGGAGATAAAGGATGAGCAGTAGATGAAATCAAAAGGTGAACTTTCTGTTGCTGCCCTGACTTTATACCTCGGAAAATGCTGCGTTTTTGCTTTCCGGTGCCTAATCCTGTTAGAGAGCGTAACCGTGCCTCATTATGACAACATTATCAGCTATTCCACACATATTCAAAACCTTTGTCCCCTTACGGAACTCAATTTCGGCTCTCTTTTTTGTTGCCAGGCACTTTTGGAATGAAATTAGAACAGCATCCACTTCAAAAGCTGCTTGCTTTGCTCTGGGTGTTTCTGAAGCATTGTCTAACTTTGGGAATAGCCCCAGTGCTGGCTTCGACTAAACTCAGCTTTTTTTTTTTTTTCTAATAAAAGGAGGGCAGCTAAAGCCACACAGGCAGCAGAAGACTGTACAGCGATGGTTTATGGTTCTCATCTGGTTTTACGTCTGGATTCAGATTCTATATTTATATTTCAAAGGCAGAACTTTATATAAGGTACCATTATACAAGCACTTGCTCTAGTCCTTGTACATGTATATGCACTTTTTAGACAGTTGTATTATTAGCAGTGAGGATTTGTAGTGACCTTTTCAGCAGGTTGCTTTATTAAAGCAGTAGGGGTGACAACTGCCTTTACAAGTGCATAATTAAATCAATCAATCAATCAATCAAGCAATCAAGCAATCAATTAATCAATCAATGAGTTAGTTTAACTCAAAAGTATACCTTCATGGTGGCAAAGATGGTTTCAACCATATTTTCCAATTACCCATGACCATATTTTCCGACACAACAAGGCAAACAAAGGCACACAAAATTACGTAATAGCTGATTATGTAATTACTTATTACTTTATTAGTTAATTAGTGATAATTAGTTTACTTTTAAACATTGAGCTAAAACAGTATTTTCTATATACTGTACTAAAAATGTGAGTACGTGGGTAAGTCTTTGAATTACACTCTTGGTTTATTCAATAGTCCATGGATTTCAGAAATAAAAGCAAGCAGCTTTATTATCTTCATTATCTATTATTGAGTCTCCTTTTGCATAAATGATTTGTTCAAATACACCAATTTATTTAGAAATTCGCTATAAATGCGTTATTTAGCACTTTTTCCATCATTTACTAGGGGTAGTTTGTGATTTGTATAGCCGTCCGAATCCATAATGTCAGTGTTTGTTTCTCATAGCTCGCATGGAAATCACTGGCCAAGTAACCTACTGTTTTGGACAAATGCAGAGTTCCTGTAGTGATTTAATTGCCGTCTGAATCCACATGTCTAAAAAACTTGTTTTATAAAGCCTTTTGGACCATATGATTGCACTTTAAAGGGCCACAAAACCCCCTGTCTCAGCAGGGTGTTTTCACACCTCTGTTTTGAAAAAAGTCAGGAAAGTTGGGCGTGTCCAGCTCTGGGAGTGTCAGGGGAGAGAAAGAGGGTAGGATTTGCAAAAAAGGGAGTTTCCATTTGGGCATGCGCTAAGTTTCACAGGCAAAACAAAAACACAGAGGCTGATTTGATACCGCACGGCGAATGGGAGAAAAAAAATCTGCATTTCTCTGTAACTTATGTACTCGGTAGGTAGCGTCAGAAAGCTGTGTGTGTATAGACTATCCTGTCACAAAATGCGGCGAAAATCCTGCACGACGGGAATAGTTTCTGTTTACATGTTTACACTCGGAGAGCAGCATTTACAGCGGATCTTTCAGTCTATAATATTGTACTGTAATATTGCAGTGATATTAACATACTGTAAACTTAGTAACTAAATCATTTTGACTATGGTATGTCTTTAAAAACTGAAAGAGCACTGCTGACCACAAACTAACTTTGCAATCTGGGTTAAACAAAGGGCACTGCACTGCAAACACTTACCAAATCTGTAGACAGACAATCAAACTGGAGCTGTGTCTTTTTATTAAAAGGAGACGAGCGGCAAATCCGGATTTCACCATTTCCAGATGCGAAAAGCTCTCGGGTAAAAATGTTCCTTACAAACGTGTTTCTGTCGCGTGTCACGTGCACTGTAATCCACACGTGATTCCAGCAGCTCTCTCATAGAGGGAAAATGAAAACAAAACCTTCCTTGCAGCACACTAATAAACGCAACACCAACGACCCGTGTCTCCAAATTCTAGTTATTTCACTTGTTTTGGCAACACAACGTGGCGTCTCTCTGCCGTCTGAACGATGTAAACAGTCTCCGGAGCTATCATGCATATTAATGAAGTTTCACGTCATACACAATAGAGCGCGCTGATTGGTTCGAAGCATGTCTTTGTCATGAATTAATGCCGCACACTCAGATACGTCACTATGTTCTCGAAAAGACAGACAGCCACTCTCCAGGCTGGATTCACACCTAAGTATCTCATGGCCGTGACGCAGCTTCAAAAATTCGTTTCAAACCGGAAGAACGAATTTGCTCAAAATAACGCAAAAACAACCAATTTTCACTTTTTAGTGCAATATATGTGTCCTAATAGTGTTTATAGCAGCGTGACACATATATGACTGTCAACAGCTCAAAAAATGTGTTTTGGTGTTTCGTGACCCTTTAAATGTGAACACTGCTAGCCAGAGTCTAAGTAATTTGTTCATCAATGAATATATGCAAAAGCTGCTTTTGTATAGACCATTTTGAGGAATGTAAACAATAACAATGGCCCTTATGTCTTTCCCGTTTTACATTTTTAATTTCTATAGCTTCCAAGAATCCAAAAAGGTGCACATATTGATAAATAATGTTATGAGAGCTGTTTTAACAACAAGTTATGATTGAATTGCCTCTTGTTACAGTTATGAAATAGTTTAACAACAAGCAGGAAATATTCATGGGCCATGAAATCACCACATTAAAATGGTCTATTATTGTGGTCAAATATTGGCTGTTATCATGATCAATTCATTTCTGGTGCTAACACCCTGTGTGAGTCTAACACGAGTCTGATCAGGGTTAGAACTGAACGCTGCCGCAAAGTGGACCTTGTGAACCAGATTGTGGATTCCAAATTGTGGATTCCTTTCTCTCAAGGTTTTTAATCCTTCACTTTCGCCAACTGGGTAAGTTTTTTCCTCGCTGCTGTCGCCACTGGCTTGCATGGTTTGGGACTTGTGGAGTTGCGCATCGATGGATTTGCTCTTTAGTGTTTAGACTTTCAGCAGTGAAAATTAAACCACACTGAACTGAACTTTAACTCTGAAAACTGGACTGACACAGTTTCAATTTACTATAATCTTCTATGTGAAGCTGCTTTGACACAATCTACATTGTAAAAGTGCTTTAGAAATAAAGGTGAATTGAAAATAATATAAGATAATATCTATGTAGTAGCTCCGGTTTCCCCCACAGTCCAAAGACATACGTTACAGGTGAATTGGGTAAGCTAAATTGTCCGTAGTGTATGAGTGTGAATGAGTGTGTGTGGATGTTTCCCAGAGATGGGTTGCGGCTGGAAGGGCATCCGCTGCGTAAAATCGTGCTGGATAAGTTGGCGGTTGATTCCGCTGTGGCGACCCCAGATTAATAAAGGGACTAAGCCGACAAGAAAATGAATGAATCTATGTAGTAATATCTGCAATGAGATGAGAATGAATGTTGTGTTATATACACTAAGAATGCATGCAGCATGTATATAACATTTTAGGTTGGGAAATGCTTATTTTATTTTATATATTTACAGGTAAACATGATTTGGCACCTCCTTTGTTGAGTCAGTTTCTGAATGTGAAGTGAGCCTTGGCAAGTGGTTTAACCCATACTTGAAATTGGTTCTCTGCTTTTAACTCATCCAACTGCACACAGACAGACATTTTGAGTGAGGAGTGAGAGCACACAACCACAAACACACACTGTGAGCATTGAGCGTACACCCGGAGCTGTGGGCAGCTATTGCTTCCAGCACCCGGGGAGCAATTAGGGGTTAGGTGCCTTGCTCAATGGGTATCGAATATGGAGAGAGTGTGGTTCATTCATTCCCCTATTTTCAATTCCTGCTGGGATGGGGAATTGAACCAGGGGTTTGGGTTACAAGTTCAACTCACTAACCATTAATGTGGCAACATACAGTTGTTGGTTAACAAGAACTGAGGTAAGAGGCGATTGTATAGTCCCTTTAAGTCAAAGAGTGCTTTCAGTTATTCAGTAAACTCCATGCCAATTTTTATTACACCCTTAAATACTTACAATCTTTCAACAAGTTTTAATTAAATAAGTGGTTATTGTTTTCATTTATTCATTCATTTTCCTTTGGCTTAGTCCCTTTATTTATCAGAGGTCACCACAGTTGAATGAACCGCCAACTTATCCATCACATGTTTTACACAGCAGATGCCATTTCAGCCGCAACCCAGTACTGGGAAACACTCATTCACTCTCATACACTATGGCCAATTTAGGTTATTCAATTCACTTATAACACGTCTTTGGACTGTGGGGGAAACCGGAGCACCCGGAAGAGGAGAACATGCAAACGACACACAGCTGGAGGAGGGAACACAGGAGGAGGGAACACATGTGTGTTTTATTCATCTCCGAATTGACTGTTTGTGTGTGACTGTAAGTCTACGAGCTGAGATGAGGAAACTCTTACTCATGATAAATATTCGATCACTAGGCTCTAAAGTTAGGGGGCGCTTAACCATCATTCCACACTTTAACATGGCGAGCGGTGGTGAAGTGAGGCAACAGTACGAGGAAGCGCCCGCGTCTTTCAAATCCAAGTGTGGGGACATTTAGGTTTTGTCGTTAAGTATAATGCCGAGGAAGAAAAAAACAATGAACAAAAAATGTCAGTGTGCAAGCATTGTTTTACACGTATAGCCTACTCAAATGGAAACACTTCCAACATGACTGCACATCTGCGGCGCCATCACCCAGCAATATCACTGTGTGAAGGCAGGATAGATAATAAAGTCCTCAAAAAAAAAACAATCCCTCACTGAATCCTTCCAGCAAACATACCCATACTCTTACTGTTCCTATTGCCTAAGCATAGAATAAAAAAAAAAAAAACACTTTCGTGTCAAGCCATCAAAACCGAACCAAAAACTGTGTTAAAAAACTGAGGTATGTATTGAACTTTAGGCTAACTGTATTGTTGCATCCCTAGTTCAGACACAGATAATAAATAAAACAAATAATTAATGATTTATTCTGCGGCCCAGAACCAATTTATGTCCGTGTCCTGGTGGTTGAGGACCTCTGTATTACAGTACAAACACCTTGTAATAAACTGCCAGTGCATTTTCAGTGTTATTTTACAGACTTATTTCTCTATATACAATTTCTTAAACAATATATTATTTCAAACTACTAAAATGTCAATAAACATCACTTTGTTAAGCTGTAGAGTTAAATTTTCAACATCAAGGGCCCTATCATACACCCGGCGCAATAAGGCACAAGACGTGTTTGCCACAACGTTCAGACAAACGCAACCTTAGTTTTCCCTATTTCCGTCACATTGTTTAAATAGCAAATCCATTTGCGCCACTTTGTGAACTCATGGGTGTTTCAGTCTAGAAAAGAGGTGTGTTAAGGCATTGTTGATGTTGGCGTTTCTATTTTAAGGGAAGCAAAATAGACTGTGCAATAAACCAGCTGAGAGCAGGTCTAAAGTCCAGCACAGAGCGTTAGTTGTGCACCTCGCTTACACTTTGCTTAATACACACAGGATGTACAGCAATATGCAAATATCTTTACAAATGAAAAAGAATTAAAAGATTAAAATATTACAAAAATTATTATTGTCTACATAAATATAAAAACCACTGCCTTATTATTTGTAATATTATTATTATTATTATTATTATTCATTGTATGCATATTTATATTTGTTTTTTTAAAAACAAGCTTATATTTACCCACCTGTCAGGTTTTGGACCATATGGGGCATAGGACGTGTGTTTGAATATAACTTTGTTTATTGTATTTTTGTTTATTATATTATTGTTCATTTATTTGTTTGCTGGAAATCAGAACTGAATTTAGAAATAGTTTTGAAACAAATCTTTGCACTTCACAAACAAAATTAATTATGTAGGCTAATAGGTGTTTGATCGTACAATACCGTTTCCTTATCCACGAAAGAAAGAGAAAGTAAAGGCCGATTGGAGGAGGCTCATTCTTTATCCTCACTCTGCAGATGGTCTGTTTAACTGTTTTCTCGCTAGTGAAGCATTCAGTTTTTCCACTTACAAAGACCGCCATGTAAATAGCAAATGCGTCATGGCACGACGCTACTGACTCTTAAAGGGAATGGGAGATGAGACTTGGTTTATGCTCAAAACACACCCAAAACTCATTAAGAGAATAAGCACAATGCTGTTAGAGCATGCGCTGCGGTGCAGAGCGTATTTATTCGGCCTTAAAATAGCAAAAGTGGATTCAGACACGCCCTTAATGCTTTAGACTTTGCACCTCGAGCGCTAAAATAGAGCCCCAAAAGTCGACAGAGTAGAGATTAATCTAAGAGAGATAAGATATAGAGAGATATAAGACTGTTAGTTGACACATTTTTTTTACAGTGTATGGAACTGCATATTTTCTGTTTTCTTTGACAAAGCAACTGGCAAAATAAATAAAAGTTACTTAACACATGCTGTAGACGTTTTACCACTCAAAAGTTGAAAAAGCATATTCATTTCAGCCTTAACTTTGAGTACGTGATTATTTTCATTTACTATTTCATTCCTGTCACTAGAGCAGACCTGTAACCCATTTTCAGGTCATGACCTGCCAGTTGAGAACTATTGAACTAAACTACTCATGATGAAGTCCAGCAGACAGATAACTGCTCATCTAAATAGACTTCAGAGGCAGCAGTTTTTAAAAGCTGCTAGCTGTTTATCAGCCCACCGTTTGGCAAGCTCCATCGACGACAAGAAAATAAGTGCAGCGGCTGGAGGGTGTATCGATCCCAATCAAATAAATTGCCATCGGCCGAGTTCTGTGTTGATGACTCAATGATGCCGGATTGTCACAGAGAAACATTCAGCTTGGACATTTGGGTTCTAACAAACTTCCCCTGCTGGATATGCCAAACCAATTTGACATTCTTTATGGTGCAGCCCATTCCAGTTCGCTTTTATGGCCGCTTTTATTTCAGCCAAGAGATGGGGCTTAGCGTATTTATAAATGACCGAAAGTTTGAACGTGAAGATAATGGCTCCTGCTTGACTGTCAGAGAATAAACAAGCAGGAAGACTCATGCGTTTGGGGTGACTGCAAATCACGGAACGGAAGCAGACCCCCTAAATGAAGTAGAAAAAGGCCCCAGAGTGCAGAGTCAGGAGGGAGGCAGAGTGACAGGTGTGCTTTAAGCCTGGCGCACATTCAGAGATGAGCGCAGCCTGTCTAGAGCTCACGGGAGCATCACAGAGTCAGAAATAGCATCTATTATTTCTAGTGCATAGTCGTAAACGTTTCTTCCAAACTTGGCCTCCTTATGGTGTTGAAATCATATGTTGTGATGTTTATGGGGTTGCGTTTAGCTCTGTAGAAGTAGAATTGGCGTAAAGTAGAGGTTTCAAACACTCAGCATGACACCTTAGCTCACTTCTTGAAGTAGCAGAATGATGTTTTTTTTGGAACATTCGGCTGAATATTTGTAGGTATAAACAACAGACCCTATAGGCAATCCAGTTCACAACTGTAATAAATTAAATGCCTCAATTATTTTTTCCACACATGAATTCTAAATAATTCTGCTGACTTGTGTATTTTAATGTGACCTTTATTTACAAAATTTCACTTTTAAGTTTCCATGTCAACACGTCAAGTTAATCACATCACAAACTGCGACCCCAATGATTTATACATTCTGTTTTGTTTATTTTCTGCAAATATTGCTAAAGATCCTACACTGTAAAAAAAAAAAATCTGTTATTTTGCGGGGGGGTTTCGGGCAGCTGGGGTGCCAAAAAAAAAAGAAGAAGTAAAATAACAATCATTAAATTACAAAAATTGACCATAAAATAACAAACGTTAGATGACAGCAATTTACAGAAAAAAAATTAAGGAAATTTCTGTAATTTAACGTCTGTTATTTACTGTAAATTTCCATAATTAAACGGCCATTATTTTACTTTTTTAAATAACACAAAATAAATGATAAATATTTTAAAATATCTGATATTTCGATTCTCATATATTTCTAAGAAAATGTATTTCATCATTTAAACAGCTTAGTAATGATCTATGATGGGTGATGGGTGCCACCAAGTTAGTCTGTGCTGCAGTGGAGAGACTAGAACACTGGATTTACAACATGTTAATTCATCAGTTTCCCCCAAAATACATGAAAGTCAATGGCTGTTTAACTGGGAGAAGAATAGAGTTAACTTGCTAGTAACTAAAACAGTGTGTATCTTGCGAGAATAAAGTACACAATTTTATTGTTTAATCAAATAATTATATATTAAAGTAATATTTTCATAGACATCAGTGTATATTTTTGGAAAAGTCCTCAAGGCACTCATTTTTGAATAGCATATTTGAATTTAGCAGCTGATTGCAACACACTGAAAGTTCTAATCACACCGGTGTGATAGTACGCACCAAATAGGTTGTCACATTTCACTGTGCCAAGAAGCGCACACAACGCTCGCAGCTGTTAGCAAATCATTCAAAAAGGCGTCTCTCAATGCAAAAAGCATGTTCGGTGTGATCGGCCCATTAATGAATGAAAATTCTATCCAATTAATTATTAGAACACTAAAGGCCACAGTATACTTCAAATGATATTGAAGAACATACTGCAATTATGTAATTTGTAACAAAGTTCGCTAAAGGAAAATAACTTTCTTTTTTCAGCAGTTTAAAACAGCTCACCAAATATAACTTTTTGGAAGAGTTAGTTTAAACTCCTAAAAACCTTTTCTTCTCTCACAACTGCTATCATCATCAGCAGACTGTTGTGTAGGGTATATACACGAGCAGCATATCAAAATTGCAACCCTGCCTCCTGCAACAGTACACCACCACTCATCTTCTTTTTGCCTTCAAAAAAAAATAAAAAATTTAAGTCAGCATGAAATCAAACTGTACTTTCTTTAATTTTTACATGTATACATTAGTGCTTGTTATAAACTTTAATTGTGCACTTTATTATTATGTAAAAAGATTATTTGCCTTAAGAATTCTCACCTTCTCACACCCCTCAAATTGACTTTTCGTCACTTTTCTTCAGGGCTCTATGTGAGGGTCTTGTTTCTGCCCTGCTTTCGTCCATTTTCGTCCATCTTCCTCCATTTTGTTAGCAGTGCCCATCTTTCAAAGATCCAAGTAGTTACCAAAAAATGAAACCATGCACCACCCTATATTTTTTCCAACCCTTTCTCATTCTGAAAACGTAATCCCGTGGACGTTTCTGGAGACCGCGACATACGTCCCGGGAGGTACGTATTTTTGCAGTTTTTGTTTTCGCGAATCCGCGAGAGGCTTTTTGATATGACAAATGTCTCTCGCGAGTGCCGTTCGCGCCCGCGCTGTTCTCGCGTAAACCCACCAGAGGCCACTGTCGACCTACCGTCTGTCTGTCTGTCTGACTGAATGATTGACTGGGCGACCGGCCAATCGACTGACCCACCCTCCTCCTTCCCTAAACCCAACCAATTTTACCGATTGACCCGCCCACCCACATACTTCCCTAAACCCAACCAACTGTTTACAAAAGCCGTGCAGAAAAAGAAAAGCCCTCTGGTTTCAAGTCTGATTTTTACCACGTTTTCGGATTTTGCCACATTCTCAGCCTGTTGTTGTTCACTCGTTCATTTTATTTTTTTGGATTCTGTTTTTGTCTTACCTGATTTCTGGAACTGGTCTTCCCCGGACTCGAACCCGGTTGTCGCCGTGGTCAACTCCTCTCTGCGTCTCAAGTCCGCCGACATACAGGACGAGCTAACGGGACAAACTGGTTGCGGTAGGAAAGGCCTCCACGCGGAGGTAAGCGGTCAGCCGGTAAGCGCCAAAAGGAACGGCGTCATACCGCTCCGTAGCATTTGCTTAAAAAATGAAATGCAGCCATACGTACCTCCTGCTACATAATTTGCGGTCTACTGAAACGTCCACGGGACTACGTTTTCAGAATGAGCCTGTGTTGATTTTTTCTATTTCCAAGAACGTTTCAATTGGATGTATGTCACAATATGGGGGGAAAGGATAATTTTAACTTCCGTTTCATGCCGTCACTAAACAAAACTGCTAGTTTAAAAACAAAAGCGTCATCAAAAAGTTACTACCTCACAACTAAATATAAAAAATAATTAATATAAGTTATATACACTGTAAAAGCTGGGGTGCCGGAAAAAAATAAATAAATAACGGCCGTTGAATTACAGAAATTTACTGTAAAATAACAGAGGTTGATTTACAGAAATTTCCCAGAAATTTTAATTTAAGGAAATTTCTGTAATTTAATGTCCGCTATTTTACAGTAAATTTCTGTAAATTAACGGCTGTTATTTTACGTTTTTATTTTATGTAATTTTTTTAACTTTTTTACAGTGCAGTATATGATTAAATATTGCTGACTTTATAAGTGAAAATTGAATATTGATACTTGGATTATTTATTTTTCTAGTGTATACATGTATTCACATCTTATGTGCAAAAGGATAACTCATTCAGTGACATGATTTAATATTGCTGATATTATGAGTGAAATTGTAATGTTTAATGCGATACTTGTACAGTATTGTCATACTATGATCATTTTCACTTTTGACTTTGACTGTGTATACAAGTATTCACATCTTCTGTGGGAAAAACAAAAAATCTGATAAATCTCATTCAGCGTTTCAGATCTACAGCAATTTGCAATGCCCACAATACCTGCAACCTCTTCTTTGGATAACAAATAATAAATGCGCTTGTGTTTTAGCCCTGACAAGTGTTCATGTTGATTGTTTTCCTGGCACAGCTGGCCGTCTCCGTCTCTCATTCTGTCTGTGAGCTCCTAATGAGATGCAAAAGCAAAGCCCCAGAGTATGTGGCCGGCGTTCAGCGCAGCATTCAGAGTGAAAGGAGAGTCGGAGTCTCAGCCTCTTCACTGCGCTCTCATTCTGCATGGCCACACAAGCACTCCGGCCATCACCGCGGCCTGTTTCGCATGCCAATGGAGTCACCCTGTCTTGTTGAGCTGATTCACAAAACTTTCACTTCTAACATTCCTGTCTGAGGAACCTGGATATGTCTCATTCATTCTCTCCCCTCTGCTGAATTTCTGAAATCCCAGGGTATTTCAGATATGTATAAGATGCTCATATTAAAGCATTCAAACTGTGCATGTAAGCAGACTTCAGGATTCCTGCCGGTCTAGGAAATATGAGGGAATGTGGAATTTGAGATTTCTAGGCCAGATAAAAAGTTCTGTAAATAGATATGGATCATAAAAAAGTCATCAAACTATCTATTGCATAGAATAAAACTATACTGCATGTACTAGACAAAGCAGTGTATATTAAATTGATTTAAAGGTAAAACCAAAAATAAAAAAGAAGATGGAACAATAAACTACAAGAAAAGAAGAACCACATATACAGTTGCAATCAGAATTATTAAACCCTTTTTGAATTTTCTTTTTCTTTTTTAAATATTTCCCAAATGATGTTTAACAGAGCAAGGACATTTTCACAGTATGTCTGATAATATTTTTTTCTTCTAGAGAAAGTCTTATTTGTTTTATTTTGAATTGCAGTTTTGAATTTTTTTATGAACCATTTTAAGGTCAAAATTATTAGCCCCTTTAAACTTTTTTTTTTACCGATAGTCAACAGAACAAACCATCGTTTTAAAATAACTTGCCTAATTACCCTAACCTGCCTAGTTAACCTAATTAACCTAGTTAAGCCTTTAAATGTCACTTTAAGCTGTAGAGAAGTGTTAAAAAATATCTAGTAAAATATTATTTACTGTCATCATGGCAAACATAAAATAAATCAGTTATTAGAAATGAGTTATTAAAACTATTATGTTTAGAAATGTGTTGAAGAAATCTTCACTTTATTGAACAGAAATTGGGGAAAAAAAATAAACAAGGGGCTAATAATTCAGGGGGGCTAATAGTTCTGACTTCAACTGTATATATATATATATATATATATATATATATATATATATATATATATATATATATATATATATATATATAGACTGGTCAGGATACATACACTTCGAATGTTATCACTCGATTGAATGGGTATTATCAGTGGGTATCAGCTGATAGATATGGGCCAGTAGGGGCCTTTTGCGCTTACTAGTAGGCTCAGAAGACTGTAATCATCACGAATCGGCTGATACATATAGACAAACACATGTCTATTTCATAAAATTTCAGCAAAATAATTTGAACTATTCATTTTCATATCAGAATTCAGTACTTGAAATTAACTGAAACAAACTTTAAGAGCTGACGAAGATTTTAAAGGTCTTCATTCACTGTAAAGTGACTACAAATGTCTGCATGTTCTTAAAAAACGTAAAAGACACAAAAAGTCATACAGTATACTGTAAGCAATTTACTGAATAAAAGGCGAAGGTTTCTGTCGCAAGCAGGAACGAGTCGAGGACAGCCAAGTTCCAGTTTAATAAGATTAGCTGTGCAGGCAGGCAATGGTCAGGAGCAAAACAGGAACATACAGGTCATTCAAATCGTAGTCATAAAACAGGTGTAAGGTCGGTACAGGTGGTGAAAAAGCATACAGTACAACAAAAAGACAAAGCTTGGGTCAAAAAACACGGCAGACAAAACAAAGAACTAGAAAAACTCGATACAACAAACAGCAGACAAAGACTCAGCAATGAACTGGTGTATCAGTGGTGTATAAGTAGTCCGAATGATCAGCTATGTGTGTCATCAGTGGTGATGTTGATCGGCAACTGGTGTGTGTAAAATGGCGTGATGGGATTTGTAGTTCGGAGTGGATCGATGGTGATCGTGACAGTTTCAGTCACATGTTGACCATTGTCTATGCCAAGCTACTGATTTTAGAACGGGAAGCCATCCTAATTTAAATAGTAACATGATGATTAAGTAGATCACATGATCAAACCAGAACGAGTAAATAAATAAATAAATAAATAAATAAATAAAGACAAAGTTTAAAATATTTGTCTTTTTAAAAGTGCCTGGAGATTTATAATGCAGAAGGATGTTGTATTGGTTCAATGTGCAACTAAAAGATACTTTTAAAAAGTCATCCTTACTGTATGTCATATTTCATTACTTTCCACATGTTTACAAGTTTCTGAAGAATGTTAAACTCAGAACAAAAATGGACATTAAAAAAGCTACTGACATTTTAAATGCCTCTCGTACAATTAGAGCTGCTCTTATTATTTAAGTTTGAAAATCTATTGTCTGAAGCAAAGATCTGAACTGGAACATGATGGCAAATTGAATGCTTTGGGGACAAAAGCCAAGAAGGAGGTGTGAGTCACAAAGTAAGCTGCTAAGATGGATTTCATTTTGAGACTGTTATTTGTCTTCTTAATAATGCAGCGCTCAGTCTCTTGAGATAATGAAAGCCAACAATGTTTACAAACCAAATATGCGTCAGTTCAGCTCATGACAATTAATTTAACCCCAGAGAATGTCAGAGTACATTTGATTCATGAGACGCTTATGTAATACAGGAAACTTTCGTGTCAAAAAAAAAGGATGCTCAGGATTCTGTAATCTGAAGAAAAAAAAAATCTATACAGTTGATGTTAGAATAATTCAACCCAGGCTCATTGCGCATACGTACCCAGGTCTACATTTCTAATGGACAGCGAAATACATAACCTTAGGTACGTCTGCTCGCAGTTTTTATCTTTGTAAATCCACTAGAGGTCGCTGTGTATGCTTTTTTGTTGATCACAAATTCATCTCGCTCATCCTCTTCTTGTGTAAATCCACCAGAGGGCACAATATACACATCAGCCGACCAGGCCAGCTTGCTGTCGACTACATGACTGACCGACTGACCCACCCACCCCTTTCCCTAAACCCAACCGATAGTGTTTTCAAAAGCAATGTAGAAAAAGTAAAGCAGCAATTTCACCATGTTTTCAGCCTGTTGTTTATTTATGTATTTATTTATTTTTTGCTTTTAGTTTTGCCTGGTTTCTGGAACTGTTCTTCGCTGGACTCGAACCCCATCATCGCAGTCAATTCCGCTACGCATCCCAAGTCTACCGACGTACACGGTGAGCCACTGGGCAAACTGGCAACATTGGAAAAGCCGTCCATATGGAGGTAAGCGTGGTGGATTTGCGGAAACAAAAACTGCAAAAAAACGTGGCTCCTGGGACATATTCAACATAGGCTCATTCTGAAAACGTAGCCCTGTATACATTTCTGGAGATCACGAAATATGTAGCCAGACGTACGTATGGCTGCATTTCAACTTTAAAACGAACGTTACCGGGCGGTATGATGCCGTTGCTTTTCTCGCTCACGGTTTTTCCACTCTTACCAGTTTGTTCAGTAGCTTTGTCCGGTAGCTCGACATGTACGTTGGTGGACTAGATGCACAGAGTGGAGTTGACTGCGACAACGAGGTTCGAGTCTGATGAAGAATGGTTCCAGAAATCAGGTAAGACAAAAGCTAAAAAATAAAATATGCAAGAAAAAAACAGGGTGAGAATGTGGTAAAATCTAAAAACGTGGTAAAAATCATGCTTTTCTTTTTCTGTTACTTTTTAAAACACTGCGGTTGGGTTTATGGAAGGAGTGAGGGGGGTCAATCGGGGCTTTTTAAAACACTATTGGTTGGGTTTAGGGAAGGAGGAGGGTGGGGGGATCGGTTGGTTGGTCAGTCAGTAAGTCAGTCAGACAATGGCCTCTGGTGAATGTACGTGAGAACAGCAGGTGCAAATGGTACTCGCGAGAGAAATTTGAGATCCGAAAAAGCGTAGCGGCCTCTAGTGGATTCGCGAAAACAAAAACTGCAACAAAACATAGGTCCTGGTACGTATTCTGCTCACTCCAGAAATGTATATAGAGGTATGTAATCAGAATGAACCTGGGTTGGACATATTTGGCGCTCTCCAGAAAGGAATATAGGGGTACGCATTCTGAATGAGCCTAGGTTGGAATGATTAGCCCTCTTGAATTATTAGCTCCTCTATGTTTTCCCCAATTTTTGGTTACCAGAAAGAAGATTTTTTCAGCACATTTCTAAACATAATAGTTTTAATAACTCATTTCTAATAACTGATTTATTTTATATTTGCCAAGATAACAGTACATAATATTTTACTAGATATTTTTCAAAATACTAGTATTCAGCTTAAAGTGGCTTAACTAGGTTAATTAGGCAAGTTGTGGTAATTAGGCAAATCATTGTATAACGATTGAATAATTTAGAAAAAAAATGCTGAAATGGTCTAATAATATTAAACTTAATTTTTTATTTTATTTATTTATTTATTTATTTTTTTTAAACTGCTTTTATTCTAGCCGAAATTTTAAAACTTTTTAAAGAAAATATTGTGAAAATGTCCTTGCTGTGAATATTTTAAGAACTTAAGAAAAAAAAAATCACAGGAGTGCTGTGTATAACTGTATAATACTGTTAACCTACACTACAGTGGCTGAGGACACACACACACACACACACATACACATCTAGGAGGAAACATCATTTCAGGCTTGAGTGGTTGCTGCTGCTGTCTTGTGTCCTGTCAAATCGAAACAACAATGGTATTCCAAATCTCCTGACCTTTCAGATTAATTCCCCTAACCACTGGCCTGTGCCTGCTGTCCTCTGGTCACTCTTTCTTGTATTATGAGACAATATCCCGTTGCTTGACGGACTGTATATCAGATATCAAATAGTGACAACACAGTAAACTCTAAGGAATGAAAGTTGTCACTTGGGTGGTAAACGCTTTCAAATGGAACACACTTGTATCAAAATGGTCCATATCGGTACCTTACAGGTGAAAATCAATGAAAACTTGAAAATACCTAGGCATAGCTGGATAATAACATGACATACCATGACACCTCAAATGTAATTATTTATTTGTACCCATGTATATCCCATGAGTGTTCAATTATAGTGAAGAATAGGTCAATCCTAAAAAAAAAAAATGACTGTGACAATCCCCACATAATCATTAAAATGCAATCCCCAAGCAGAATTTGATTAGCCACAATGTTTCCTATTCAGATTACAACAATGATTGCCCTTCCTTGTTTTCTAATTATAGCACATCTCTTTAAATATTACCTATATACTGTACAGTTTGTGGGACTCTTATTTTGAAAACAGGAGCAGTAGGAATCAGGCAGCCATGTACTGTATGGCCAACGCAATCTCACTGCAATTCGTAACTTTTTGATTTAGGGGCTAATTTGTATGAATTTGTACGATCTAATTCGTACCATTTAGTACGATTTACTCATCACCCAATGCTAGTTGGGTTTAGGGGTGGGGTTGGGTGCCACGCCTCCTTTTTAACATCATACATTTTCGTACGACTGAACGCGTCCGAATTTGTATGAATTAGCCACTAAACTGAAAAAACGTAAAATACCTACGTTTTCTCGTGACATCAGGCTGGTATGGCCACAATAAAATATTATCTCATTTGTTTACAGGACATCAGAACATTCTGGAAAAATGAATCATGAGTTTATTCAGTGCCAACATAAAGAGAATTACGATCTGTGTAACCATATATTTTGGTAGTTTAACAAGTATATTGTGAAATTTGCTTTGTACATTTGTAATGAGGCAACAGACACATGTAAACTGCAATATTGGTGTTTAATGCATATTTATGCATCGTGTCATATCACTCAGCTCTTACTGTAATTCATTTTTTAATGAAAGGACAGCAATCTGTTTTTGTGGAGATTGATAATAATGTTTGCCTGATATTTGCACAATATGTCCTTTTTGCCAAGTATAATTGTGCTTTAGTCTATATTTTATTCACGACACATAACTCAGGAGCAGTAATGAAACATCACTCACTCCTAACATGAACCTCTTCACCATTTCATTTTATAAGGCATCTACTTAGTTAATTTTTTTTTCAAACATGATTATTTTGCACATTTGTGTTTCAGAGTACATCACGGTGTGTGAACATCAGAGAAATGAGCCAAAAGCAGCATAAGAGCAGAGCTTATTAATATTCACAACCCTTACAAATAAGGTAAAAAGGGAGAATTTCATTCTAGGGGCAATTTCTAGGATTGTAAACGGACATACAAAACAATTTTGTGAGATTTTTTCTTTAGCACACAACTAAACCACATACCTTCTTTGATATTAGAATATTATCAGAAAATAATATTCTATAGCACCTTTAAAACTACTCATTAGTACTTAAAGTGTGCATATTATTTCATTTAAATAATAATAATAATAATAGTGTACATTTTGATCCCCACTAGTGACAGCTTTATATTTAAAAAAAATTAGCATGCAAAAATAAACAATATTGTACTCAAATAAAACTGCTTATTAATATTTATTTGCCCTGCATAGTTTAGTTCATGGTATTTTGGAGCAAGAGAGTGTCAGACAAATAGTCCATATTGGCATCTGCTTAATTAGGCTGCTTCTGCCAACTGACAAAAGAGTTCGAGCCAAAATACAGCACAGTTTGATTGGACCTTTGACATCGACAGAAACACACACACACACACACACACACTAAAAAAAAAAGCATTTTGTGATACTTTTGAAAACATTTTATATCCTACACACATGCTGTATGTATATGACCAAAAAATAAACACATCATTTAAAATAATTGTGGTGATGTAAGACATTTACAAAAAGTCCCTTATGTTCATTAGTGCTTACAGGGTATCTGTGGAGTCTTAAAATGTCTTAAATTTAAAAAAAAACAAAGTCTTAACTTCACTGAAATATTGTGTTGTAGGTCTTAAATCATTTTTAACATGTCTTAATTTTCCTATGTCCATGTAAAGCTACTAAATCGGGCCTTGTTTATACTTCTGCATCAAGTGATAGGTGTGACTCATGGCGCATGCCTTGCGCGTTGTCGTGCATTTATACTTTTGTATGCTGTTTGTGTTGCTCTGCAATAACACTTCTGAAATGCTAGCTGGCAGTAGGTTTTTATGTTTCTCTGTGTCGAGATTCTTCACAGGTATTTTGTTTTTTCTGAATGCAACGTTAATGTACAAATAGCTAAAACTCGCTCATTTTGAGGCGTGCAACAATTTTATTCATAAGATAAACACAAAATAAAACATTTTTCCTCTTTCCTTCTTCACAGGACTCAACACTTGTAAATACTCGCTCCAACGGGTTTGTGCTGTAATATATATATATATATATATATATATATATATATATATATATATATATATATATATATATATATATATATATATATATATATATATATATATAGTTGAAACCAGAAGTTTACATACACTCTAAAAAAAGGAACATAACCATTTTTTTAAAAATGTCTGATGGTAAATCATACTAAACGTTTACTATTTTAGGTCTGTTAGGATTACCTAAATCATTTAAATTTGCTAAACGCCAGAATATTGGGAGGTATTTTATTTAGCTTTGCTTTTAAATGATATAACTTTAGTCAAATGTTTTGAGTATCCTTCCACAAGCTTCTCACAATAGTTTGCAGGAATTTTGGCCCATTCCTCCTGACAGAATTGGTGTAACAGAGTCAGATTTGTAGGCCGTCTTGCTCGCACAAGCTTTTTCAACTCTGCCCACAAATTTGCTATGGGATTGAGGTCAGGACTTTGTGATGGCCACTCCAAAACATTCACTCTGTTGTCCTTAAAGCACGTTTTAACTAATTTGGCAGTATGCTTAGGGTCACGGTCTGTTTGGAAGACCCATTTTGTGGCCAAGTTTTAATTTCCTGGCTGATGTCTTGAGATGTTGCTTCAGTATTTCTACACAATGTTCTTTCTTCATGATGCCATCTATGCTGTGAAGTGGACCAGTCCCTCCTGCAGCAAAACAGCCCCACAACATGATGCTGCTGCCCCCATAGTTCACAGTTGGGATGGTGTTTCTAGGCTTGTAAGCTTTCCCCTTTGTCCCCCAAATGTAACACTGGTCATTATGGCCAAACAGTTCAATCTTAGTTCCATCAGACCACAGGACATGTCTCCAAAAATTTGTCTTTTTCCCAGTGTAATTTAGCAAATTGTAATCTGGCTTTTTTGTTGATTCTAGCTTGTTGATTTTCCAATGTTGTCACACAAGGAAGCAGTGTGTTTGAGGTTTTCCTTAAATACTATTTAAATACTACACTACGACAGTTGTGCCTCCAATTAACTCAAATGTTGTCAGTTAGCCAATCAGAAACTTCCAAAACCTTGACACCATCATCTGAGCTTTTTCAGAGGCATAATAATCTTATTGTATGTAAACTTGACTTTCAGGAAAAGTTATAACACATTCTCTCTTAAATATTTCTCTTTCATTATTCTGCTATTAAGCATAACCGAAACAAATTTGATAATCCTAACTTACCTAAAAGAGAAAATGTTTAGTTACATTAACATTTGACTTTTTGGTTATGCGCCTTTTTATACAGTGTATGTAAACTTCTGGTTTCAACTGTATATATATATATATAAGTAATTACTGTCATTTTACTAATTATTACTGCAATTATACAGATTATTGCTTTCATTTTACAAATTATTACTGTGTGTATGTATGTATATTCGTATGTATATATATATATATAATTTTATATATATAATTTGTAAAATGACAGCAATAATCAGTATAATTGCAGTAATAATTAGTAAAATGACAGTAATTACTAGTGTTTCCATTTTTTCACAGTTTAAATGCAAATTATCAACAGTAAAAAACTGTAATTTAATGCATTTTGACCGTAAAGTTTGTTCTGTATTTGTACAGTTTTTGCATGTAATTTTGTTAAATGGTTATTTTCTGTAATTTACCAGAATATCTCTGGAAGCCCTGCTGCCAGTTATTTGACTGTTTTATACAAACATAAAATGCAAACAAAAAATAAAATAAATAGATTTTGCTACATATCGAAAGCACATGCTTTTGAATTATGTGTTGTGACACACCTGGGTGCTCCTTTAACCATATTTAAACACTATGTCGAGCACAAAAATGCTTAACTAGTCATAGCTCACTACACATGTCCAATAATCACCCAGATGGTGACTACCATGCCCGATCTTGCACAATAATTAAAACCAAAGAGAGAAAAAAAACAGCTACACTCACTCTGCCTCCTCTCCATGTTGGCCTTGGATGACCTAGTAGCCGTCCGCCCAGCGCAGGGGGATCGCGAGGCAGTAATAGCCCACCTGTTCGACCACACGACCCTTCCCTGTAAGACCTGAGGCCCTGTCGTCCTGCCATGTAATAAAACGCAGTCAGAAGCTGGTGCTGTCTCCACTAAGGACCTTCATTAAAACTATAGAGTTGTTTGAAAGTCATCAAGTTTGGGGACACGGAATGGCGACTGGAGCTACAGAATTGGCCTCTGATTGGAAGACCTGGGTGGAACGAACATCCCGAGCGGGGGGTTTACATGGCCCATAGGCCAGACCCCAATCAAACGCGGAGTTGCGGAGACAAAGGGTCTTTGCAACTCAAAGGGAGTTGAATTAATACAAGGCCAAGAGCATAATCCCAGTGGGCTGTGGCATTTGAATAATATGGACTCACATCAACAAGCCTCAGTGTGCTGTGGGCCCACTGCTTGTTCCGTCAAAGGCTTTGTTGTGTAAGTGTCCAGGGTCACAGAGAACTCTGGGTAATTTCACACAATTTGGAAAAGCAATATATTGAGAGGTAAAAGATGATTAAAATTGTGAATGGCTGAAAAATTGCAAATGTATTTCAAGGATACTCTTATGGGAGAACCAAAAAAATATACTTTATATTTGAGAGTCCTCTTACAATTTGTATTTGAGAGTCCTCTTACTACTTACAATAGCAGGACTCCATTGTTAATGCATTGTAATCCCTTTGTAATTACACTGCAATTTCATGGTAGAATAAAAACAAAAGTAAGCAAGATGATGTATTATGAACGGATTGGCCTAAGTGTACATTTAACTGGAATTGAGTAATATATGTAGTTATATAGTGCTATTAATTCAAAGTTTTATGATGAATTACTTACTATCGCAAATACAATGAATTATGCATAAATATGTAGAGTTCAGATGAAAAAAAACCTCTAGGTGCCATCTGAAAATACCATCAAAAATGAACATTTTTCTCAGCCTCCTTTGTTTAAGTTGAGATATTTCACTTTAAAGACCAGGGAAAGGACTTATTCTTTGCCATAAAAGTGATATTACTGAACATACACACAGAAGCCTGAAAAAAATGCTCATTTTAGAGGAAAATTTCAGACGGCATTTAGAGATTTTTGCATCTAAAGTCTTCACATGTAAACTCACATTCTAAGCATAACTATGAAGTAAATCATATAGTACATGCAATACTAAATTACACAGCAACAAAAACACCTTAAATGTGGCGACATTAAGGTGACATAGTTACAGTGTAACTATTAATTTAACTACTGAGCAGGGCTCGATATTAACGTTTTTTTGATCACAAGCCACTGTGGCTAGTAGATTTCCAACATTACTATCCACTTGCCATTTTCACTAGTTATTTTCACAATTATGTTGTTGGGAAAATATATTTTATATGCATAAATTTGACTTTGACATGCTAAAATTACTTGATTTAGATTTTGTGTTATGTCCACATGCCTTCTCATTCATTTCACTTTTTTGTGTGTGTTGTGTATGACCTTGCTCAATGAGGGTTGTGGTTTCATAGTGTCGCATTGCAATTAGTTTTTATTTCACATGACTTTTCAGGGCTCAATATTAAGAATTTACCAAATTTATGTCTGACCACACCAAAAATAAATAAATAATAACTTTAAATAAGGTGTTAAAGCAAGCAACATATAGCTCTATACATGCACTTTTTAATTTAACAAAACTTTTCTTTAAAAAAATACATTTAAAAATAGTTATTGTCATGTATCTAAAACTATGCACAGTAATCTGTCCTGGCTCAAGATCTCAGATCACCAGTTAACTACACATAAATGGGTTAATCTTTTATAAAATTTTCGTAAAAAAAAAAAAAAAAAAGATAATTAGGTAACTTTGCTTTATTTTGATGGTCCATTTGAGTATTAGTAGACTGTCTGCTTAATATCTGTTAATACTGCTCCTTCAACAGACATTTAACTGACTATAAGAAACTTTGCAAGTACATGTCAATCTACACTAACCCTAAGCTCAACCTAACAGTCTAATGAGAATTAGTTGACATGTAGATGCAATGTAACTTAAATTCAACAAATGAACTATCAAAATAAAGTGTGACCGATACTTAAACCATATGTAATAAAAAAAAAACATACCGTGTGTGGTAATAAAAGGATGATCAAGCGCACACTGTTAAGATTACGTCATTTAATAATCTGTTCAAAGAATAGTTAAAGCGAAAGCAGCAACCGCTGCTGTTTACAAAATTATATATTTATTATATATATATATATATTTTTTTTTTTTTTTAATATTTCCCAAATGATAATTAAGAGAGAAGAGAACATTTTCACAGTATGTCTGATAATATTTTTTTCTTCTGGAGAAAGTCTTATTTGGTTTTTAATAAGGTCAAAATTATTAACCCCTTTAAGCTATATTTGTTTTCTATAGTCTACAGAACAAACCATCCTTATACAATAACTTGCCTAATTACCCTAACCTGCCTAGTTAACCTAATTAAACTAGTTAAGCCTTTAAATGTCACTTTAAGCTGTATAGAAGTGTCTTGAAAAATATCTAGTAAAATAATATTATTTACTGTCATCATGGCAAAGATAAAATAAATCAGTTATTAGAAATGAGCTTTTAAAACTAATATGTTTAGAAATGTGTTGAAACAAATCTTCTCTTCATTTAACAGAAATGCATATACAGTTGAAGTTAGAATTATTAGCCCCTCTGAAATATTAGCCCTTCTGTTTATTTTTTACCCAATTTCTGTTTCTGTTATTTTTTTCAACACATTTCTAAACATAATAGTTTCAATAACTCATTTCTAATAACTGATTTATTTTATCTTTGCCATGATGACATAATAATATATGTAATAATATTTATAATATAATAATAAATATAATAATATAATAATATTTTACTACTGTTTTTCAATATACTATTTAGCTTAAAGTGACATTTAAAGGCTTAACTTTGTTAATTAGGTTAACTAGGCAGGTTAGGGAATTTAGGCAAGTTATTGTATAATGATGGTTTGTTCTGTAGACCAGTGGTTCTCAAAGTGGGGGTCGGGACCCCCCGAGGGGTCGCGGGACAATGAAGGGGGGGTCGCCTGGTAATTTCCAAAAATCTATTTATTTTTATAAAACCATAAGAATTACCATATTTTATCCATAACCTACAGAAAAAAATAATCGTTTATAGTTACTATATACTATATAGTTACTAGTTCTATTGGATTGCAACCCCTGGGGGAATTACATTATATTAAAGAAAAAGCAATAGCGTCAGATGCAGCAGATTTTATAACACCAGGTTAAACTTTCTGGCACATTTACAGCACTGACATACATTAAAAAAAATAAACCAAGAATAGACTTGGGTCTATTGGTGTGTGTGTGCCATTGCATGCAAGGTTTCTGTATTTATAACCACCTCAGAGGATATTGGGGGTCGCGAGTCACTGGCACTGTTATTTTGGGGGTCGCGGGCTGAAAAGTTTGAGAACCCCTGCTGTAGACTATCGATAAAAAATATATATAGCTTATGGCGGCTAATAAATTTGACCTTAAAATGTTTTTAAAAATATTAATAACTGCTTTTATTCTAGCCAAAATAAAACGAATAATATTTTCTCGAGAAGAAAAAATATTATCAGACATATTGTGAAAATTTCCTTGCTCTGTTAAACATAATATGGTAAATATTAAAAATAAAAATCAAAAGGGGGCTAATAGTTCTGACTTGATTCATTCATTTTCTTTTTGGCTTAGTCCCTTTATTAATCTGGGGTTGCCACAGCAAAATGAACTGCCAACTTATCCAGCATATGCTTTATGCAGCGGATGCCCTTCCAGCCACAACCCATCACTGGGAGAATTCAACTATATATATATAAAGTGGCTAGTGGGAGTGTCTACTGTCTACTCTATCCCGCCACAACTGAAATCTACCCTCATTTGGCAGGTTGGCGGGTGTTATTGTCAAGCCCTGCTACTGAGTAATAATAATTAATTGCATACACTTGCTAGGTGATTGAGATTAGAATGTGGGTTAGGTTTGACTTTAGTCACTTGTAATTTTGCATGATTCATTTTATTTTAAATACTATAGTAAGTGCATAAAACAAGTCTAATGACATCATCTTAAATTAAAGTGTTAACAAAAAAGTAATAATAGTACATTATACAGTACATTTACTTAGTATATTGCTGGACTTCATTCCCAGAAATAAAATAAAATATAATTAAATTTAAAAAGTAAAATAAAATATTTAAATAATTCCCCTTTACGTTTTCAAAAGGAACCTACATGGAAATATACATGGAGATCTGCTGAGGTTTTCTAAATATCAACAAAGTAACAGTGTGTTTTTGGAAGAGCCCATTTGCAATAACGTGGGTGATATCAAGCAGAAAATTAGCCGGCCCCATCTGGCCCACAGTCAATGGCCTCTGAATTCTCCCTGCAGGGAACTTGCTGTTCAAATACAGCTATGAACCCACACATTGTACCATCTCAGGTACTGCCGTTTAATTTGGGAAACATTCTAACCCTTATTCATCCCATCCATATTAACATAACACTTGCAAGCAAAGTGGAATAATGTTCCTTCTTTCTGTACCCTTTGTAAAACTGACAGTACAAGCTTAATACCTGCTGTGAAAAAAAAAATTCTAAGCACTATGCAAACACCATGTTGAGCCACACAGTGCTAAATAAAACTCTGCTTTTGCGAAACAATAATGAAACAGATTACTCGCCAAATGTCATACAAGCAGGCAGGGTTAGGATGCTATGAAGTGGGATTCACTGCCGGCTTGGCAAACAGAGGTGTGCTTCTCGCCTCGTTTGATAAATACGCATTTGCCAAATTGGATTTAGATAGGATGTTCTCTATCTAAGGTTCTACAGATGCTCATTTGCATGTAAGTTCAGTGTGGAGGCAACAGCATGGAGGAATGAGAGATCTCCTCCTCAATAATGTAGAACCAGCCTTCTGCACTTTTAGTCGCTTGTGTTTTAATATACTGTACAGTCGAAGTCAAAATCATTAGCCCTCCTGAGATTTTTTTTTTTTTCAATTATTTCCCAAATGATGTTTAACAGAGCAATATTTGTCATAATATTTTTTTCTTCTGGAGAAAGCCTTATTTATTTTATTTCGGCAGTTTTTTTTTTTTTTTGTATCATTTTAAGGTCAGTTTTATTAGCCCCCTTAAGCAATATTTGTTTTTGATTGTCTACAGAACAAACCTATGGTATACAATAACTTGCCTAATTAACATAATAATAATAATTACTTACATTTAGATAGTACTTTTCTAGACACTCAAAGCACTTTGTGGGGAATCTCCTCATCCACCAGCAGTGTACAGCATCCACCTCGATGATGCGACGGCAGCCATATTGCGCCAGATCTCACAGCACACACACCAGCTGATTGGTGAAGAGAAGACAGAGTGATGGTTAGGAGGCCATGATGGACAGAGGCAGATTTGGCCAGGCTGCCAGGGTAAACCCCTACTCTTTCTCGAAGGACATCCTGGGATTTTTAATGACCACAGAGAGCCAAGACCTCGGTTTAACGTCATCTGAAAGAGCAGTATAGAGTCCCCATCACTATACTGGGTCATTAGAACCCACACAGACCACAGGTTGGGCGCCCCCTGCTGGTCTCACTAACACCACTTCCGGCAGCAACCTGGCTTTCCCATGTGGGATCCCATCCAGGTACTGACCGGGCACAGCACTGCTTAGCTTCAGTGGGTGACCATGTGAGAGAACATAACTTACCTAATTAACCTAATTAACATAGTTATGCCTTAAATTGCACTTTAAGGGCCCTATCATACACTCAGCGCAATAAGGTGCAAGGTGTGTTTCCATGACGGGTTGCTATTTTCAGACCAACGCAACCTCAATTTTCCTGTTTTTAACCACGTTCTTTAAATAGCAAATCCATTTGCACCACTTAGTGGACTCATGGGTGTTTCGGTCTAGAAAAGAGGTGTGTTAAGGCACATTGTTAGCATTGCTATTTTGAGGAACTAAAATAGACTGTTCAAAAGACCCGCTGAGAGCTGGTCTAAAGTCCAGCGCAGAGCGTGTTAGTTGTGCGTCTCGCTTAAACATTGCTTAAAACATACAGAATGTACAGCAATATGCAAATATCTTTACTAATGAAAAAGAATTAAAGGAATGAAATATTACAAAAAATATTATTTTCTACATAAATATAAAAACCATATATGACTTCTATGACATCTATGACCTCTATGACTTCATCTCGGTGGGCTTTTTTCAGTTTATTCACGACAACTTGCCTTTGTATAATGTTATTATTAGTATTAGTATTTTTTATTATATGCATATTTATATTTGTTTTATTAAAAACAAGCTTAGATTTGTTCACCTGTCAGGTTTTGGATCATATGGTGCATAGAACAGTGTTTAGATATAGCTCTGTAACGTTATTATTGTTCATTTATTCGTTTGCAGGAAATTAGAACTAAATTTAAAAATAGTTTTGAAACAAATCTTTGCGCTTAACAAACTAAATTATGTAGGCTAATAAATATCTTCACTGGAGTGCATCCAACACAATTTCCTTGTTATCAACGAAAGAGAGAAAGAGAAAGTAAAAGTAAAGGCCGATTGGAGGAGGCTCATTCTTTATCCTTGCACTGCAGATGATCTGTTTAATTGTTTTCTCGCTAGTGAAGCGTTCAGTTTTTACACTTACAAAGTCCACCATGTAAATAGCAAATATGCCATGGCCCAACGCAACTGACTCTTAAAGGGAATGGGTGATGAGACTCTGATTTGCTCATTCTCAAAACACACCCATAACTCATTAAGAGAATAAACACAACCCTGTTAGACCATGTGCTGCGGCATAGAGCGTATTTTCTCCTCCTTAAAATAGCAAAAGTGGATTCCGACACGTCCTTAATGATTTGCGCCCTGCGCTTTAGACTTTGCGCCCTAGACTGTTAAAATAGAGCCCTAAATGTGCAGTATGATTTGACATCCATTGGTTGAACTAGGTATTGCACACCTGGTTCAAAACACACCCAAGCACAGGTTGCCAGATTGACAACACCAACAGCAGTGGGCCTGACTATCAAATCTAAAGGCTGATTTAAGGCTTATTTAAACCATGTTCTAAGTAAAAACAATGACACACGATAGAAGGAACATTTTCCATATTAAAAGGAGTTGTTGTACTAACCAACACCAGAAATTTTATATTTTAGAAACGGCTTCTATTTCTTGCAGCTAAACAACTGAAAACTATAACAATGATCACCTCAGGTACACTTTACAATATGTGCTTTATTCAGTGTTAAATGCTAATAATGTGAGTTTGAATGCCATTTTGCATGACATTTTTTTTCTGTACTATTAAAAGCAACAGCAGATTGTTCACCTCAGATCTTAAAAATAAAATAAACCGTTTGAAATGGAACTTTAGAAATGTGACTCAGTGCAAGCCAACACATATCAGTGATTCAGCATGTACATTTAATAATGCTAAAGAGGTTTACTATGTATTTATTAGATTATAAGCCTTACCATTTCGTTGGAGTGCAGTAAGTGCACTATTCCGTGCTTACGAATGGCTGTATTTAAATTTTTGTTGTGTTTTGTCTGGTGCAAACAGACAAATTTCTTATCACTGCAAATCTCATCATGTAGCGTGTTGTTAGGACACGGGGTTACAGTGTAACCTGCTCACCTAATGTTTACATTCGTAAAGTTTATATTATTTGGTATTTAATAACCACCTCATGTGGAACTCTAAATGTGTCTCATTTTGGAGGCTGCTGTAGTCCACCAGAGGTCACATTTTGTTCGCGGACACATGCTATAAGAGCCTTCCTGAATCAGAAAGAGCTTTATGAATGAAATACAATGTTTTCCACAAACGCAACCCGGGATTCTGAAATATAAATGGCTAAAGTGGCATTGGGCGGGTTAAACGACCAAAACAAAGACAAAAGTTCTGGCACGTAATTCTAATTTTGAAAGCAGAATATCTGACTTTAGCCTTGTTTTTCAGATAAACAAGTAGGTTCACTTGACATGTTTCTTAAATATCTGCAAACATATTATGGTATCTGTATGTTTTAGAAGAGGTAAAAACTTACGTACAGCATTTTGAAAAATATCTAGTAACATATTATGTACTGTCATTATGGCAAAGATAAAAGAAATTAGTTATAAGTAATTACTTATTAAAACTAATATGTTTAGAAGTGTGTTGAAAAATCATTCCGTTAAATTATAGAAATTGGTGAAAAACAATATACAGAGAGGTATAATTCAGGAGGGCTAACAAGTCGAAACAAACATTCCTCTTCCTAAACTGAAAATATTGCAGCGTGACAGGTAAGACAGGTAAACTTAAGCCGGGCTCACACTACAGGAGTTTTAGGCTGATTTCGCTCCTGAAAATCTCAGAAGAAATGCGAGACGTTTGACAGATCAAATCTTAAACCTCCCCATTTGCTCGGAGACACATCAGCCTGCCCCAAACATATCAAACCAGTTATGATATTTAGGACTTTAAATTGTTTTCTCGACGTCAAAGCTTTCACAATAGCCGGCCCATGACTGTGAAACAAGCTGCTGTGTGGGTCTTTTGGACAGACGAGTGGAAGTTTGGCAACAACACAACTGCCTGTATAATGTGTCTTGGAAAACGTACAACAACAGTGAGAACAAAGAGAAGCACTGGGGAGAAATCGCCTCAGTTTTGAGCAGTCTGGATGATTGTAGGAAGCTGCTAGCATGCTAAGTAGCTAACAAATGTAAATGTTTCCTGTTAACACAAGTATGATGATCTGCTGAGTGATATAAGGCATGATAATTCTAGTAATATCTTGTAACGCAGCAGGATTTGTAAATGCTGTGGTGCAGCATGCTTGAGATCTGTGAAAATTCTCCTACATGCCGATTACATAATTTGTTAGAATTTACACCCCTGCTAAAAAAATCCAGCTTAAACCAGCCTAAGCTGGTTGGCTGGTTTTAGCTGGTCGACCAGCCTGGTTTTAGCGGTGTTTTGGCCATTTCCAGGCTGGTTTCCAGCCATTTCTAGCCTGGTCTTAGGCGGTCAGGCTGGAAGTTGACCAGCTAAAACCAGCTTGACCAGCCAAAACCAGCTATGTCCAGCTTAAACCAGGCAGTTCAAGCTGTTTACTGTTTTTCGAATACTGCAAATTTGGACATACTCGGCTCACATACTGTTCTCCACATACTATAAAAGTATGCAATTTCAGACACGCCAATAGTCAGTCATAGTTGACGACACCACATTAATTTGAGCAGCACCACCTAGTGGTCAAATATGATAAACCACAACATCATATTACTAGTGATAGTATTTGTAATTTATCAGCCATTTTGACTAACGCCATGTCCACAAAGTTTTACCTGCTTTTTTTTTTTTTTATGTTCGTCCACATGAAAAAGCAAAAGCACACTGTGATACATGTTTAGGGCACGCCGAACAAACAGGCGGTAATAAAAGCTTTTTATGCTGGGTTGACACCCAATGGGGACTTTTTTTCCAGAGGAAACTGCATACAATTCAATACAAATGTGAGATCAGAGGCCAATTGCCATCCTGCAGTGCGAATGACATGGAATATGTGATGTGCTTGCTGCGAATATGCGGAATTTGCCTCATAAGCATCTTATGCGTGTGGTGTGAACCCAGACATGTTGGCCAATCAGAAAGAAGAAAACATTGCACACATTGACGTCATGAGGTGAAAACTCTGGTTAAAGTGCCAACATGAACACACTGTACCCAGAGTTTTGGAAAATGTTAGGGAATTTTCAGAAAGTTTCAGTTTTAGTCACCCAATACTCCATTTTCGTGTGGAAAAACAGCAAAACTACATAGAAAAAGTGGGGTTTTGAAAATACCCATGGACATTGCCTAGCCACAGCCATATCACCGTGCAGCCCAAGACCGGTTACTCACTGAAGCTAAGCAGGGCTGTGCCTGGTCAGTACCTGGATGGGAGACCACATGGGAAAACTAGGTTGCTGTTGGAAGTGGTGTTAGTGTGGCCAGCAGGGGAGCGCTCAACCTGTGGTCTGTGTGAGTCCTAATGCCCCAGTAAAAGTGAAGGGAATGCTATACTGTCAGTGGGCGCCGTCTTTCAGATGAGACCTGACTTTCTGTGGTCATTTAAAATCCCATAGCCCTTCTTGTAAGTGTCCTGGCCAAATTCCCTCCATCTGCCCTTACTGATCATGGCCTCCCAATCATCCCCATCCACCGAATTGGCTCTATTCCTGTCTCTCCACTTCCCCAATAGCTGGTGTGTGGTGGGCGCACTGGCGCCGTTGTCTTGTGGCTGCCGTCACACCATCCAGGTGGATGCTGCACACTGGTGGTCGTGTAGAGAGACTCCCCTCATGATTGTGAAGTGCTTTGGGTGTATGGCCATACACAATAAATACGCGATATAAATACATATTACATTACATTACTAGAACAGTTAAAAAAGATCTAAAGATGCTCATTTTTTGCAGTTGGTGTAGTGCTTAGCTTTCCATGCTTAGCTCCTCATTTCTTTTCTCCTTTGTGTTTGGCCTTGATAATTGCTGCTTGCAGCTATACCTTTTTATGATGTTTTTTTTTTTCAGTGGTAAAACTATAACCACTAGCTTTCACAAGTTATTAGGCATATAAAAGTGCATATCCACATTTCAAGTGGACAAGATTTGAGTTTGCTGTTAAAAATAAGCTTTAGTTCTGTATAGGGCTGGACAATAATTTGATATCAATATAATTTTTTTCAATAACGATGATATGATTTTTAAACCCATTTCCGATATTTCGATATAAATTTGCATATATATAAATATATATATTATTATTTATATAAGATCTTATACATGTATCACTTGTCACTGAATGACGTTCAGTGCTCAGCCGTCAGAAAGAGCGTGATCTGATCTCACTTACGTGATGACGAACAACACAGACATGCTGCCAGCGCTCAGCACAGCAGTTGGTTTAGCTGCGCCGCTGAAAGTTTTAGCTACAAAATGAGTGCTCTGAATACAGATGCGAATGAACAAGCTTCCACAAGTAAGAATGCAGACGAAATAGTTGATAAGAAAGGAAAGACTAATGCAGTGGTGTGGAAGTGGTTCGGCTTTTTAAGTTCCGATAAACTTAGTTTCGGTGTTCTGCATAGTGTGCCAGAGAGTGTAGCTGACTAGTGGCGGCAACACATCAAATCTGTTTCACCATTTGAAGCAGTTCCACCCGATAAAACATACTGATAGTCAGAGTTCAGTAAAGTTAGCAACAGATTCGCAGATTCGTATTTTCCAGATCAATAACTCATGACCGAAACATTGTTCCTACACAAATAGCACATTTTTTCAACTGTCGCAATGTATACAACCACCTACAACCTTATTTTCTTAAAAATTAGCTTTCCTACGCGCTGGACGCATTATATTGATCTCTATGCGCAGGCGGCAAAGAGACCGATCCTTAGGGACCGTCTACAAAGAGCAAAACGCAAAAACCAATACTACAAAAGCTGTCAATAACTTCCCTCTAACTCATTATACTGCCATCAAACTCAGATCACACGTCACTGCTGTCCTGCTGGTTATACTACAACACTTATTTTTCTAAAAAACTATTTTGCATATTTTTTATGAATTTTTATTATGAAAAATATTCAATAACTGTACTGTAAATTACTGTACTCTCACCAAATTCAGTTCACACATCACTGCATTCCTGCTGGTTATACTACAAAACTTATTTTTCTAAAAAACTATTTTGCATATTTTTAATGAATTTTTATTTATTTGATAGTTTATTTCACATTTCTTGTTTGTATAGGCTAAATACAAATAAAAAGTGAACAAATGTTTTTGTACTGTTTTTATTTAAACAAAAAAAATTATAAGAGTCTGGAGGTATTATCGACTTTGCAAATTCACTTTGAATTTGCATCATTTTATCCCAGTTTCAAAATCACCTCTCTTCTTTAATAATATAATCACCTCTCATTCCTTTAATACTATATATTTCATACAACTTTTAAACTGTTTACTATCCTTCACTGTCTGTTCCAGTCTATCAAAAATGTCATTAATACATACATACATACATGGTTGCAACATACATACATATATACAGTCACACCAGCAAGAATGTCAAAAGCTTTTTGATATCTCATAAAATTTTACAAAATCTCTGACTCTGTTGTGCTGCATTGCTTTGAAATATTGTTGTCTTTATGCATAAATCCAATATTACATTATTATGTATGAAATTGGGATGTACCCAGTGCTTAACTTGTAAATTGCGAGGTCCTGGAACAGATCGGGGTAACGGATTCGGCATGTTACCCGAGGATAGAGAGGTGTCGCGCACGAAAGTGGAGAGCGGAGGGGGGTGTTGGATGGCGGAGGGGTGTCGCGGACGAAGGACAAAAGTGAAGAGGGTTGGGGAGTCGTGGAAGAAAGTGAAAGTGAACAGCGGATGGGGGAGGAGGGCGGTTGAGGAAGGGGATCGGTAAAATCAGGTACGGGATTAGATTTCAGAGGTGCCGGATCCGGAGTGTTCCAGCACAAATTAAGCCCTGGAGCTTTCCTACGCGCTGGACGCATTATATTGATCTCTATGCGCAGGCGGTAAGAGACCGATCCTTAGGGACCGTCTACAAAGAGCAAAACGCAAAAAACAGTACTACAAAAGCTGTCAATAACTTCCCTCTAACTCATTATACTGCCATCAAACTCAGATCACACGTCACTGCTGTCCTGCTGGTTAGACTGCAACACTTATTTTTCTAAAAATCTATTTTGCATATTTTTTATGAATTTTTATTATGAAAAATATTCAATAACTGTACTGTAAATTACTGTACTCTCACCAAATTCAGTTCACACATCACTGCATTCCTGCTGGTTATACTACAAAACTTATTTTTCTAAAAAACTATTTTGCATATTTTTAATGAATTTTTCTGAGAGCTTTATTTATTTGATAGTTTATTTCACATTTCTTGTTTGTATAGGCTAAATACAAATAAAAAGTGAACAAATTTTTTTGTACTGTTTTTATTTTAAAAAAAAGTTATAAGAGTCTGGAGGTATTATCGACTTTGCAAATTCACTTTGCAGACATTTGTAGGTACAGACATCCATTGTGTGCGTTCTTGGCAGTTTTTCCTTTCTTTTTAATATTGTCCATATCGATATCGGAATTATATCGTATCGACCGAAATAAAAAAATATATCGTGATATAATTTTTTGCCATATCGTCCAGCCCTAGTTCTGAAATATATATGAAATATATATAGGATGCATGGTAATATACAGTATACAAATTACATTTTACAGACAATTAATTTTCATTCTGTATGCCAATAATAAATAAAACAACACGTTTTCTTGCATATTTGTTATGAAAGCATCAAGAACGCACTAGTGTCTAATTTGAATATGCTGTGTATATGATTATTTGCTATATTGGGGAACTATGGGGGCTTAGCCTGAGGGTGTAGGAGGGAATCAAAGAACATTAGAGTTTGTTTCTGCCAGTTTAATGAGCTTCGGGATCTGCTCAAACAGACATCAGTTGAAAAAATGAGAATACCCGATATCCTAAATTCACTTATTCTATATAATACATACAGTAATTTCACTGAACTGCAACGAACGCATTCAAAATGTCTCGTATTCAAGGAAGATTATTGTTATTACTTTATATCTTTCCTCTGACAAGACAGACTAGGTGACTTTCATTGCACATTCATTTTACCTGAAGATTTTCACCATGTCATGTCATTCTCTTTTTAGATTACCGCGGCATTGATGTTCGCCAGAAAAGGCATGGATTTAAAAGAAAAGGAAGCATAAGAGGCTCTGACAATGAAGCCAAGAATGACTTGACAATACAACAACATCCAGTGCCTGCTCTAAAAGATAGCTCATATATACGTATAAAGACAGACATCCATCAAAACTGAAGGAGATTGAAAGGAATGAGATGAAATGTCTGCTCTGGTGTTTCCTTCTATAGTCAAAGCAAGTAACATGCTGTATGAATTTGTTCGAAAGTCACTGCTTTTCAAAAGCTAAATTGAAACTCGAGTTTCTGACATAAAGGACGTGACTATATTTCAGTTGGATGTCAGTTATGAGGTTTATTTGATGGTGTTGTTTTGTTTTTCGGCACATTTTATTTACTTATTTTAAACCACGAGTGTTCATGTTTCATGATATGATGAAATGAGAAATCCAAGGCTGATTGTCTGGCATCAGTAATCATCCTCGAGATGGTGAAGGACTTCACAAGCTAATAACAAAAATTTGGGAGGCTGAGATATGATGCCCATTTGACAGATGCCTTGACAAACGCCTGCAGGAAGTTTTAAAATCATATACTCACTTCATAACACTTTTCACACACTACACAGAGATCTTCGGTAACACTTCATAATAACTACACACTATGAATCATTTATTAAGCATTAGCAAATTGTGAATTCATTATCTGTTAAGCATTAACAAGCAGTTTATAACTGCAGCTACAAATGCTGAATTCTTGACTTACAACCACATTTATAATGTGTTTAATAATTATACTTTCATACTTTGTTAATGATTTTTTTTCATTACCAAATTAAATATTGCATTATTTACAAACCAGTCATTTAAGCATAGTTGGTTGTTTTACGATCATTCAGAATGAGTTAGAAAATGATTAATAAACTATTAAAATTAACATTTATAATTCTTATTATTCAGGCTTGTACTAATAGCTAATTTATATGTTAATAAATGCTTTATTAACTCAACTTCATGCAGGTTTGTGACCTAATCTAAAGTGAGGACTATCCATGCTTTATAAATCCCTTATAGATGACAATTAAAGGGTCAGTTAAATTCTAAACAGGAAAAAAGAACATAAACGACATTATTCATATTCGTTTGAAGATACACTAATGAAACTGTATCAAATAAAAAATAAATCTTTGCAACCTTATCTAAAATAAAATGACTGTACAGTTTAAACATCGTATCCTATTATATTGTTAAATTACTATATTGTTGTTGTTATATCCACACTGTAAAAAAATTGCCGTGATTTCAACGGTAAAAAAACTGTAAAAATGCTATAATAAAAATCCGTAACCTGGTTAACAGTATTGTAACTGTTAAATGTTACTATTATTATTTTCTGATTTATTTATTTATTTATTTTCTTGCATTGTGTATTGTTTGGTATGTTGTAATATTGCTTCCGACCTCTGGGGGGCACTAGGTTGATTTGCACCTCTATAAAGAGCCACTTACCATAGAGAAAGATGAGTGTTCAAAGCAAAAGTATAACAAACAGTTAATTCTGAAGTTATATGGACAAGATATAGAAAGAGTTTCATGTTTTAAGTTTTTAGGGGTATGGTATGATGAGAAGCTCAATTTTAAAGTACACATTGAGAAAATTGTAGATAAATGCAGGAAAGCACAGAATGTAATGAGATGTCTGCTGGGTAAAGACTGGGGAGCTGAAAGGGTGGCAATGAAAAAAAATGTATAATGGTTTAATAAGATCAGTACTGGGTTATGGGTGTATAGTATTTCAATCTACCAATGGAAGTATGTTAAGGGAACTAGATAAAATTCAGTATAAGGCATTACGATTAATAACAGGGGCTATAAGGTCTACCCCTACAGCAGCTCTACAGATTGAAACTGGGGAATTGCCATTAAAACTTAGAAGGGTTCCATTGACAATGAATTATTGAGTCAATATACAGGGACATAACTCTGATCATCCAGTTAAGGAAGTGTTAAAACCTTGTTGGGAAAAAGAAAAGTCTGAAATCAAAAGTTTTGGGGGGATTGTACCAAAAATGGCGGAAGAAATGGAACTAAACAAGATGCTCATTAGTCCAACAGTACCATGGTCAAATACTCCTGAATGGTAGATACAACACTGGTGAAGAAAAGAGATAAAAGTGCAGAGGGCAACTTTAATATTCAAATGGTGCAAGCATATCTTAAAGACAAATATTTTAATCATGTTTTAATATATACAGATGCATCTAAAGATAGAGGAAACAGAGTGGGGGTAGCATATACAGTAATAGATTTTAAAATAAAAGTAATTAAAATAATCTCAGATGATCTATCAGTTTATACTGGAGAAATAGTGGCAATACTTATGGCACTTCAATGGGTTGAGGAAAACAGACCATTAGGAGCATTGGTATGTTCGGACTCAAATTCCTCACTGATGACATTAGAGAGTGGCCATTCTGAAAGCAGAAAGGATATATTGATTGAGATATTGCAAACACTATATCGCATTCAGATGATGGGATTAGAAGTTAAGTTCTGTTGGGTTCCAGCTCATGGTGGAATAACAGGGAATGAGTTGGCAGACGAGGGCGCTAAAGAAGCTACAAGAAAATCAGTTGTAGACATGGAAGTTAAGTACAGTAAAAGTGAGATGAAGGTTTTAATCAAGCCACTTTTAAAAAATAGGTGGCAAAAACAATGGGAGGAAGGTAAAAATGGAAGGTGGTTGTTTAATATACAAAGAAATGTGGATAAAGGAAGAATAACAAGTAGAAGTAGGAGGGAAGAAAGTATAATTTCAAGAATAAGATTTGGGCATACAGGACTCAACAGTTCATTGTACAAAATGAAACAACATCAGACTGGCAAATGTGATTATTGTGGGCTAGAGGAAACAGTGGAGCATGTAATTATGAAATGTCCAAAGTACAATAGGGAAAGGAAAGTATTTATTTTAAATTTGAAAAGAGTTCAAATGAATTTTGATTTGGTTAAAGTGCTACAAAACAAATCACTGTATAGAATTTTTAATTCTATTTTTAAAAATGTCTAAATTAGATAAAAGAATTTAGATAAAAGTGGTGTAGGTAAAACTAAAGATGGATTGATAGTGCGATCATAGCCCACACTCCTAACCAGCAGGTGGCGGTAATGCACCTAGAAGTTGTATGCCAATCGCCAATAAAACTCATGAGAAAAAGGAGAAGAAGAAAGATGAGCGTTTGGTAGAGTGTATGCCACATGGATCACTTTTGCTACCGGCCTTCGCATTGTCCAATGTTGAGAACTGATGCAGTTATCACTCAACGGTAACTGTAACTTTTGTGTCTTTATCTGATGTGTCGTGTTACGCAGTTACTTATGTTGATTTTTATTTTGTTTGTTTTAGAAAGGACTGTTTGTATTTTGCTGTCCTTGTGTGTCTGTTAGCTTGCTGTTTTCAATTGGAGTTTAAACAATACTAAGATTGTCCAACTTCTCGGGGTGCAACATCTCACTCAACAGAGGGCAACTTGACGACTTTCCCACATGCATCAACAGTCTGTTTCCTAACAGTGTCAGGACATCAAAAAGAAATTGCATCGCTCTCAAGTGCTCATAACGATAAGTTATAACTGACATTATTTAGAAAGACCAATTTGATTCTGACTCTGGAATGTCTTGCTTTTTGTTGTGATTTAATGTTTTGTGTTTGATGATAAAACCACACATGTGGGTAAAATAAAAAAGAGAGTTCAAATGCTATAATTTGTTTCAAGAGTGTTAATCAGTCAGCCAAATTTCTGTAGAACCCCCTCAGAGTAATACCAATTCAAGGAGAGGAGGTGTTGCAGTATGTTTCCTTAATATATACGGTAAATAACCGTAAATTGACTTTCCCAGAATTCCCTGCATGGCACATCACTATTTATGCTTTTTGTTGACATTACTATTGGTCTTTTTAGTTGTTTCCTCATCAGTTATGTACATTAGAGATTTATGTTACATCTAATGTTGATAAACAATGTTTATGTCATGACTAGGCCCACACGGAATCTGCGCGCGCAGAATTCCGCAGATTTTTAGCCCATCATTAATTCTGTTTGTTTACTTAAAGTTAACTATTTACTGTTAATCTAATTTGTCATGTTCACCAGCGATCGAGCACTGCAGAGATCGCTGGTGAACTACAATTCTATCATGAACTACAATTCCCTTCATTCCGCTATACAAACACCAGGTTTCACTTCCACTGATCACACTCACAGCTGAATCATGTCAATATTGATTGTTTGGACTATTTATACACCCTGCACTTGTTTGTTGTTACTGAGTTGTTTGTTTTGTATGATATGTTGTTTATGTGCTGTGTTCCCGTACCTTGCCTTAGTTTCTTGTTTTGTTTATTATTGTTCTTTTGATACTTTGATTCTTGGATGCCCCGTTCTTTTTCTGTTACCTGAACAATATTTTTCATTAAATGCATTTGGATCCTTCCTCTTGTTTTCGACCTCTTCAACGTATCGTGACACTAATTGGATTTGCATTTTAAACATTAAATAAAAGTTAAAAAGATATTATTTTTTTATTTCACATTTTAAGGTTTTAGTTATGATACTCCTAAAACAATTCCGCAGAAATCCACAGATTTTTACCAAAATTCTCCGCAGAAATAGCAAAAAACGTTCACAGATTCCGTCTGGCCCTAGTCATGACTTTAATTTTATGCATGTTACCATACTGGTGTTTAGTAGCTGTGTGAATGACACTGAGCACCTTCTATACACTGATACACTTTTCTGCTTGTGGGGAAAGTAGTTTGTGATGAGCATTGGTTCATTGTGTAACTTTCTCATCACCACCTGCATATGGCTGTGTTAATGAGTATATCTGAGTACCAAAAATGTGATGTGTGCGTATATATATTGGTCATTCAAAATACAGACATATTACCTCTATAAATTAATGAAATACGGTGGTTTACTGTAAAAGTGAGAAATTACTTTTATGGTTTGTACTGTATTTTTAACGGTGAAATACTGGCAACCACAGCTGTCAGTTTTTTTACCGTACATTTTACGGATTTATTTTTTACAGTGCAGTTTTATGTTATATTTTGACACTCCTATTATTAGGCGATGTTTAAAGTTTACAGTAATTTTACTTTTTAGATAAGATTGCAATGATTATTGTTTATTTGATACTGAGCCTTTAATTGTCATTTATAAGGGATTTATAAAGCATGAATAGTCCTCACTTTAGATTAGGTCACAAAACTGCATGAAGTTAATTTAATAAAGCATTTACAGTATTAACATACATAGTAACCATTACTACATGCCTAAATAATAAAATATATATATACGTTAATTTCAATAGTTTATTAATCATTTACTAACTCATTCTAAAAGCCACCAACTACTCTTAAATACAAATGGTTTGTAAATAATGCGATCCTTAATTTAGTAATGAAAAATCAACCAGTCACAAATTATGCAAGTACAATTATTAAGCACATTATTAATGTAGTCAAGAATAGAGCATTTGTAGCTGCAGTTATAAACTGCTTACTAACGTTTATTAATGTACAGTTAATGCTTAACAAATAATGAACTGACTAGATGCTAATGCTTAATAAATTATTCATAGTGTGTAGTTATTAAAAAGTGTTACCAGATCAGTCAAAATGTCAAAAATATCTATTCTATGAAACACAATGCAATGTAATGTCCTTCAATAATTGCAAATCGTTCTACAGAATATCTATTAATGTATTAAAATTGATTTTAAATTGTAATAACATCTGCATACAGCTAATTGAATTGCAATGCATTGTACTTTGATCAAATAAATGAAGCCTGATGTACAGTTAAAGTCAGAATTATGAGCCCCTCTTTTTATTTATTTATTTATTTAAATATTTTCCAAATGATGTTTAACAGATCAAGGATTTTTTCACAGTATGTTTGATAATATTTTTTTCTTCTGGAGAAAGTCTTATTTGTTTTATTTCGGCTAGAATAAAAGCAGTTTTTAATTTTTTAAAAGCCATTTTAAGGTCAAAATTATTAGCCCTTTTAAGCGTTTTTTTTTTTTTTCGATAGTCTACAGAACAAACCATCATTATACAATACTTGCCTAATTACTCTAACCTGCCTAGTTAACCTAATTAACCTAGTTAAGCCTTTAAAGGTCACTTTAAGCTGTATAGAAGTGTCTTGAAAATATCTAGTAAAATATTATGTACTGTCATCATGGCAAAGATAAAATAAATCAGTTATTAGAAATGAGTTATTAAAACTATTATGTTTAGAAATGTGTTGAAAAAATCTTCTCTCCGTAAACAGAAATTGGGGGGGGAAATAAACAGGGGGCTAATAATTCAGGGGGGCAAACAATTCTGACTTCAACTGTACATATAACATGTTTTTGAGATGTTCATCAATCAATTATTTGATTAAAATGTGCCAAAAGTGCAATAAAGCACTGCATTTGAGGCTTGTTAGACAGGACTGTATGTCGGCGCATGTTTGAGTTGATGTCTACCACCGTCTGTCAAACCAGTCACACCTCATTTGCATCAGGTCAGCCTACCGTGTCCATCCTCCTCGCGTGTGTGGTGACCTGAATGGAATTTAATTGCTGCTAAAACATTCCATCTGTCTTATTAATCATGTGAGTCTTCCCATCCCACCTTCATATTTGTCCAAAACTGAGTGATTATTAACTGAACCAATTCAGACAGTCTGCGTAAGTCTGCCCAAAGCGCTGGGGTTAATTGAATCCAATTAGCATTGAAATGCGTACAAATGGAGTGTCGCCTGGGCTTCTTCTTTTCTGTTTGAATGTGAACAGACTTAAAAAAACTAAAAGATAAACCCTTTTTCAAGCAGTAGTTGGTGCTCGTGACCAAAAAATAAATAAATTGCTTTGTGAAGTCTTTCATTTTTTCATGGATGATCTGGTAAAGTGCATCAGTTTTCAGCTGTTTCCTTCTTCAACAACCAAAGTTATCATCTTAAAATAAATTGGTGGGATAAATCGACTGCACTCCCTTGGGTTTCTGGTGTTCCCAGCACCCTGGCACGTTTGATCTGGAATAAAGCCTTTCCGAAATGGGAAGCACCCCAACTGTATGCTGCAGAAAGACAGGCGTTTAAATGAGGTTTCTTATCAAGCAGCTGTTTATTCAGTCTGTCTGGAGCCCATCGGGAGTCTGATAATTCCGCCCTTGTGGAAAAGATGTTATTTACGGGGCAGTATGGGGAGCACAGCCCTCAGGACTACCTTATCGGGTGACGGTGTAATCGCAATCACAAAAAAGCTGTTAACCTTGCCCATGCTCACTGAACTTCCTTTAAGAGAGACGGAGACACAAACTAAATAGGCTTAATTACGGATTGCAATCACAGAATCACAGTATTTACATTGTGCTGATGACTGTAATAAATGTCTAATGGCAGGAATTCATCAACGATTACAGCGGCGCCTGCACAAAACAATCACAGTAGACGCAGACAAACAAACCAACAATTATATATAAAAAGCGCTGAGGTCAAATGAATATAATTGTGATTAATTGCACTAAATGAAAGCATTCAATTCACAGCCCTAGTTCAGATTCATTTGCAAGACGACACTAGCTTTGATAGTTTGTTGTCTATTCATTTGTAGAGTTATATTTGTTTCATGTATATTTGTTTTATATGATGTTTCAAGGCGTATTTGGGTGAAAGGGAGCTTATAATGAAAAGGGAGAATATTTTGGAAATCTTATTTGAAGCTTTAAAAGGCAAAACAAGGTGGATCGAATTGGTCTTTCATTCCCAAAACATAATCAAGAGGCAACCCAGGCTCATTATTGATACGTACCCCTTTATACGTTTCTGGAGATCATAAAAAACATCCCAGGAGGTACGTTTTTTTGCAGTTTTTGTTTTCGTGAGTCCACCGCTGTGTATGCTTTTTCAGTTATCAAATATCTCTCGCGAGTTCCATTTGCACCTGCTGTTCTCGCGTAAATCCACCAGAGGCCGCTGTTGACTTACTGACTGACTGACCGATACCGCCCACCCACGCCCTTCTCTAAACCCAGCCTACAGTGTTTTCAAAAGCATCGATTGACCCAGTCACCCCCTTCCCTAAACTCAACCAACCGTGTTTTCAAAAGCAATCAGAAAAAGAAAAGCCGCCTGATTTTTACCACGTTTTCAGATCTTACCATGTTCGCAACCTGCTATTTACTTGTTTATTCAATTTTTTGCCTTTTGTTTTTGTTTTACCTGCTTTCAGGAATCGTTCTTCTCTGGACTCGAACCCTATCGTCATGGTCAACTCCGCTCTGTGTCTCAATTCCGCCTACATACATGGTGAGCTACTGAGCAAACTGGTAACTGCGGAAAAGCTGTCCACTCAAAGGTAAGCGGTCAACTTGCAGCGCGAAAAGAACTATCATACGACCCTCATAGTGCTCTCCAGAAATGTATACAGGGGTACGTTTTCACAATGAGCCAGTGTTATCAAGAGGACAATTCAACACAGAATTAAAGGAAATAAAAAGTGTACATGTGTATACAAAATACATTAGAAACTGTAACTGAAACTCGACATACGCTGAAATAGGGAAGTGAGTTTTCAAGTGCTGACCTCTGTTACACTCACCCACTTAATTCTCACTCCCATCCGGATCATGGCACCAGTCTAATCCCTTTGATTCGACTTGACACTTGATTTCAAGTCCAACATAGTGTCCAACAAGGACACTTAAGCTAGTTTGTAACAAAATTGTTTACTAGTGCATATCTTGTAGTTTAGTGTCACTTTATATTGCGACTAGGCTTTGCTGAAATTTGTGCACAGTTTGTGCAACCGGCCCCAGGGTAGTGAGACTAAAGGCCGGCTCACACTGTCATGTCATGTAATTTTCATCTGCTTATCCGGGGCTGGGTCGCGGGGGTAGCAGTCTTCGGAGAGAACTCCAGACTTCCCCCTCCCCAGACACTTCCTCCAGCTCCACCGGGGGGATCCCAAGGCGTTCCCAGGCCAGCCGAGAGACATAGTCCCTCCAGCGTGTCTTGGGTCTTCCTCGAGGCCTCCTCCAAATGGGAAATGCCTGGAACACCTCCCTAGGTAGGCGTCCTGGAGGCATCCGAAACAGCTACCTCAGCTGACTTCTCTCGATGTGGAGGAGCAGTGGCTCTACTCCGAGTTCCTCCCAGGTGACAAAGCTCCTCACCCTGTCTATAAGTGTGCGCCCTGCCACCCTGCGAAGGAAATTCATTTTGGCCACTTGTATCCAAGATCTTGTCTATTCGGTAATGACCTAAAGCTCATGACCATAGGTGAGAGTAGGAACGTAGATTGACCGGTAAATTGAGAGCTTTGCCTTCCGGCTCAGCTCCTTCTTTACCACAGCGGACCGGTACATCGACCGCAATCTCACGTTCCATCCGTCCCTCACTTTTGAACAAAACCCCAAAATACTGTGTGATTGGTTATAATCCTAAATGATTGTAGCTTGTCAGACTGCACGAACATGGCTTCTATGTCACACTGTAAGATCACAGCTGTCACAATGTCAGACTGAACAACAATGAAGACTCACCAAACATGGAAAAAACTCCCCCAGAGTTTGACGTCATCCATTAGGGACACTTTCACTATCCCGCGTTCTGAAATGATTCCTCACAGCAAACATAAACAATCTGTAGCTGCAGTTTTGCACACAGTGCACTGCAATAATAAAACCAGGAAGAAAAAAAATGTTTTGCCATTTCCCCGTGGTTATTTGAATTGTCGCATGGATTGTGTCATTAGGTTTGGTGCTTCTTTTGGTTCTTGGATTGACGCTCATGGCAGCTGTTGTCACACAGCAGGAAATATCTGAAATCTGTCCACAATGGGCATTAAGCGGCTGTCTGTGGACATGTCAAACCAACAATCTAAGATCACAGATTTTAACCTAGGATTTCAGGAATCTTTTAGGATTTCTTAGTAGGGTATGGTTTTACATGCACTCTCACTGGCAGATTTCTATTAATTACCTTTTTTTTTACAGATGCCTCATACACAAACTAAAAACAGCAACAAACAAAAAGAGAACCAAACCCATGGCTAGAGCCATGTGTGCATGGACCCAGATGTGCAACATCAGTAACTATAAATAGAAACAAAAAAAAAACAGAATCTGAATACAAGGTAACTAAGGCCAGGCATACACTGTGCAGTTTTGCCAGGCTTCATAAACTGTGCACTATTCTTAGAATCAGACCAAATTTCAGGTTTGTGGTCATTTCTGTTTTCACTCAAAAGTTTTGGCTATAGCCATGTATGATGACCTTTTGGAGCTCCCGACTAACAGTTTTGGTGGAAACAGGAGAGTTGAGGTGCACATTTAATTCTGCAGTGAGTTGGGTAGTTGGTTTTATGTTGTTTGGATACAATCTGACCAACCCAGGTGCATTCTGATTATAAACCCCTATATACATTTCTGGAGAGTGTCAAATATGTCCCAGGACCTACGTTTTTTGCAGTTTTTCTTGTCACGAATCCACCAGAGGCTGCTGTGTATGCTTTTTGAGATCTCAAATTTCTCTCGCGAGTGCTATTCGTGCCAGCTCTTCTTGCGTAAAATCCACCAGAGGCCGCTGTCGACTGAGTGACTAACCGACCGACTGATATCCCAACCCACCCCCTTCCCTAACCCCAACCAATAGTGTTTTAAAAAGCACCAATTGATCAGCGCCCACCCACTTCCCTAAACCCAACTGATAGTGTTTTCAAAAGCAATACAGAAAAGAAAAGCCCTACCACGTTTTCAGATTTGATCACATTCTCATCTACTTGTTTGTTTTATTTTTTGGCTTTTGTATTTGTCTAACCTTTCTTCTGGAACCGTTTTTCACTGGACTCAAACCCTGTCCTCACTGTCAACTCAAACAGTGGAAAAGCCATCCATACGGAGGTAAGCGGTCAGCTGGTAAGCACAAAAAGGAACGGTGTCATACCGCCCAGTAGCGTTTATTTTAAAGACGAAATGCAACCATATATTTTTCTGGCTACATAATTCATGATCTCCAGAAATGTATATAGGGCTACATTTTTAAATTAGTCTATGTTGAATCCGACACCCTTCTCACACAGGTTCCTCTTGCATCCACAGTTACTTCTGTTGGATGCGGTTCGTCCTTCTTGGTGGTATGCTGAGATTACCCTGGATGCCGTGGCTCTTGATGCATCCCAAAGACTTGCTGTCTTGGTCACAGATGCACCAGCGAGATGCGCACCAAAAATGTGTCCTCTTTTGAGCTCTGATATATCACTCATAATATTATGTACATGGAATATTTTAAGCAAAACTATGCTATTACTCTTTTAATTAAACCTTTACTCTCAGCTCTTACTAGTGTAATGTGCAATCAATGAAGATTGGCAACCAGGCTAGTCAAATTTAGCCATGAAACCTCCAACACTAACTTGTGAAACCAGTGTTTCAGTTTCAGTTATATTTAATAAAGCTGCTATATATATATAGTGTTGGGGAGTAACGGAATACATGTACCGGCGGTACGTATTTAGAATACTATTCATGAGTAACTGTATTCCGTTACAGTTACTATTTTTAAACAGGGTATTTAGAATACAGTTACTTTCCTAATACCATTGGAATACTTAGGGCGATGCGTGTTTGGCCCATAATAATATTACTAAATTGCCGCCGAAACCATAGAAACAGAAGCTACACTCCCGACTGCAATCACCAGCGTTAACTCAGTGAGACTCACACAAATGACCCTGTTCTCATGCTCTCACGCCACTCCTCCATTTTCTCACGCAGCAAAAAGGACGATCGCAAACACCGAACAACCGGACAACAACCATGATTTTCAAATAAACTGCTTTTTTTGCCGTCATTGTTCATGAATTCGCTGCTTGATGTTTCGTTTGTGCTTTCAGAGGTTTCATTTACGCTTCTTAAATTTACGTTCGCTTTTCTGACACAAATGTGGGCGGGACACCTTAGCCAAAGTTGGCAGCCCTGGTTAACTTGAGTGTACAAATATGAAGGATTCAGACCAGGGGCTCGAGGGGTTGGAGCCGCAACCGAAGCAACTTTCTAGCAGCAGTAAAGGAAAAAATGCATTCACGTCTTGGAAGTTCAAGCATATTTTCTCTTTAAAGAATGAGAGGGGTGAGCGAAACCTGACAGTGCAGTGCAATCTCTTTTTCTGTGCAGACTGTGAAATACAAAGGGTAAGCAAAATGCATATTATATACATATACTGTATATTACAGACAGTAATGCTGTCTATGTTCAAACATTTTTTATCTTTATTATAGAAACAGAAATTGAATTTGTTGACACTTTGATAAATAAACATTATTTAATAAACATAATTATATTGTTTTATTTATTTATTAGTCAATAATGGGGATTAGAGGCCCTCTGTTTTCCTGCAGAAATTGCTACCAACGCATAGTGTGGCATTTAATAGACTTGAAGGCTGTTTTTAACGGAAAGTATTCCAAGTATTTAGAATACAGTACCAGGATTAAGCAAAGTAACGGAATACGTTACAAAATACATTTTAAAGCAGGTATTCTGTATTCTGTAACTAAATACATTTACAAAGTATTCTCCCCAACACTGTATATATATATATATATATATATATATATATATATAAAAAAAAATATATATATATATATATATATATATATATATATATATATATATATATATATATATATATATATATATATATATATATATATATATATATATATATATATATATATATATATGGATTCCAGTGCATTTTTATCATGTCTTTAAGCGCTAACTCTGCAAGCCCACCTTCTATATCTCTTTACATGCTCCTATGAGCAGCCGTGTAATTAAATACAAATGTTGCAAGCTAAAACACACCAAAATACCCTCACAGCACCTCTCATTATAATTTTGAAAACAGTCTCTACTCCAATAATCTAATGACCCATGACGGAGCCCTGGTGCACGCCAGCAGCTAAATCCAGCCCCTGCTTTTGGCAGTGTCTTGAAATAACCACTGACACTGACGGAGTGGGCCAGGTGGCACCAGCTGGAATAGATGCCACTGTTGATTGATAAAGTGCCGCGGGTGTTGCCGGACCGGCACTTCACTTCTGCCCCCTGCGCTCTCCTGTTCTGACCATCACAGGGTCAGACAGGTCAGACCCACCAGCACAACAATATCTTCAATGCACCAGCCTGAAGACACTGTGATTGCCCTGTCGGGATGTATGTCTAATATACAGAGTCCCAGCTTGAGCAAAAATAATGACAGAAGACAATGAGGCATTAAAATGTCATTTGGAGGAAACTGCTGTGTGATCGTGGAAGACCAGTTTAGTCACATTATTATGATACATCATTCCTCCCTCCTCTTTGGACGTTTAAATCATTTAGAGGGCATTAAGCAAAAATGGTCAGTCAGCATGTGGTAACTGACCAATCAGTTAAATTTAAATTGGTCTGGATATACATTGCAAGACAGCAGAGGCACATTAAAACGAAGATGTTTGGACATCCGTCTGTCTGTTTTCTTCTGATTTCTTTAAACGTAATGTTTTGAGCAGGTACTGTTCATTTTATAATGCATTAAAAAGTATCTAATGTTAGTTTAACATGGTTATTGTGACAAAAACACATGCAGACTAGGCATGGGATGATACCCAGTTACAAGGTTTACTGCGGTTTGGAAGTGTCAAGGTTTTAAAACTGTAAATTTCTGTTATACTGTTCCTACGGTATATTTAAATAATTTTTTACATGTGTTTATGACTATTTTATTTTGTTTTTAATGCTAACAGGATCTGTAAAAGGACCCTCCACATCAAAACCCAGGTAGCAAAGAATTCTGGCCCAGATCTGGCATAAAGCTGGCACAGCAGGCATTTATTCGGAACTGGCATGCAGCATGTGGGCCAAACATGGCCTGGGTTTGGCAAGGTGGTACCGTCTTTAAGGCGGCACACAAGACTTGGGCCAGATATCAAATGTAGTGTTTGGCCCAGATGTTAAAAATGTATATGTGGGCCACGTAAGTTTGGCCTGTCGTGACCCACATTTAAATTATTTTGGAGTGAAGAAAAAGATTCTACCAATCAGGTCACTTCGAGAAAAAAGCATGCCCATAGCGTGCCTAAAGCCCAATGTTTCATGGGTTTATCAATTTAATTGTAGTCATAACACCAACATTTCTGGCCCAGTTCTGGGTTATTAACTTGGCTGAGACTTGGCCCAGATATGGTCCATGTTTGGCCCTTGTATGGAAGCCAGACTTGGTCCAGTCATGTACCGTAATTCACTGCAGCATGTTGGCCAAGCAAAAACTGATTGTGTGAGCCAGATCTGGGGTGCGTTTCCCAAACAACGACAGAACTCGCGGCTGAACTATTATAGTGCGATGCATCATTTGGCAAAAGAACGATGTAGTGACGAGTGTTTCCCAAAACCTGTAGTTTCTCTGTCGCAGATCCATCGCTTGAACCACGTTAGTTATAACGTAAAACGCCCATAATGATGCTCTAAACGGGGTGGAGTAACTTCTTTAGAGAACAACCCCATCATTTCTTTGTGCAAATTATATTGTTTTACACAAACACGCATTTAAAATAAAATCCAATATTAGTTTTGGTAAAACATGCACTCATTTTCTATATTAATTAAAATATATGTAAAAGGCACATATAGGGCCAATGTTTGCTTTACTGATATAATTGAGAAGTTGAACATTACATATTCTATTCTAAAATATAAAATCACTTACAAAAGCGAACACTATTCTAATATCATATATAAATCAAATAAATAAATTAATAAATATTGAGGCTATTTATTATAAATATATTTACTTTAATAATAATATTAATGATGATGATGATTATTATTATTATTATTATTTAGGATATTGTTTATTTATTTTTAAAAAAATTACAATTTGACACATGCAAACCACAGTAGAAAAGTTCTAACCAACAGGCCCATGTCATATACAGCAGAGAAACTTAATAAATAACCCACTATAAAATAAAAGAATGAACGTATGCTATGTTTTTTATTTTCACAAGCTTTGGAGACGCAACATAATTTCCGCTTTTAAATATACCTATAGCTTTCGCCATGAGGCTGTGTTCAAAATGATATCAATGTTTTCAAAGTGCACTGCGAAGGGAGCACAATTGTAAACATGAAGATCGCTAAAACTGAACTGTAAAAATACTTTGAAAGCAAATTACACCTAAGAGAGATTAACTTAATGCTTTTTTATTTTTAATAATTCCAACTTTGAATGTTAGAATGTTCTAAATGAATAGGGCATAGGGGGGATAAGTGGGAATAGAACACAGCCAGGAACTATGCTTCTAACTACAGCTCCAGAGGTGTAGTTTCAAGTGCTCAAGTTTGCGACGCAGTTTGCGAATGTTCGTTGGAGCAATGGATTCGGGAAACAGCAAATCAAAGAACTATGTTTGTAACGACGGAACTTGCGACCTTAGTTGGCTAACGATGGTTTTGGGAAATGCACCCTTGGGCCGGAGAAAGTTTGCTATGTGGGAAGCTACTGGTCAAAACATGATTCAGGAAACATTTGAAAAACATTTAAGTGTGCTATGAACCTGAACAGTGCAGTGGCTTTACTTTATATCAAATAAAAGGAAAGATATCCAAAAACGCCTGTTTAAGTTGAAAGGAAATCTGTTTTTGAAACTAATGAAGACAGCAGAAGTCAATGATTTATTTTAATTATTAAGCTAAACATGGTTACACATTTGGTTGACATTTAAAAGAACATATTTTAGGAAAGCAATCACAATACCGTGATACCTTGAAAGAGTGATGTTTCCATCCAAGGTTATTATGTCATCAGAATCTTATACTGCCCTATATACATTTCTGGAGATCGCGATTTATGTAACTAGAAGTACGTATGGCTGCATTTCGTCTTTAAAATAAATGCTATGAGGCGGTATGACGCCGTTCCTTTTCGAGCTTACCAGCTGACTGCTTACATTTATGGACGGCTTTTCCACTGTTATTTGTCCAGTTTGCTCGCCATGTATGTTGGTGGACTTGAGACGCAGAGAGAAGTTGACCACAATGACAGGGTTTGAATCCGGTGAAGAACGGTTCCAGAAAGTGGGTAAGACAAAAACAAAAGCCAATAATAAAATAAATAAAGTAAATACCAGATTGAGAATGTGGTAAAAATCAGGCAATGGGTTTTCTTTTTCTAGACTTTTTTAAAAACTGTCGGTTGGGTTTAGCGAAGTGGGTGGGCGGGTCAATCTGTGCTTTTGACAGACATCCCAAGTCTGCCGGAAGTTTCAGGAGTCTCTCGCAAATGCATAGGGACTCCCGGATGCCCGCAAACGAACGATAATCTCCCGGAAATCGCACGTCTCCCATCCGGTCCTTAAATAAGTTGCGCACCACTCTCTACTGCATCCCTCCCAGCTCTTAAGAGGTACGTTGCGCGCATGCCCTCACCGTTCTTCTAATACGTCGCTCACACAAGTTGCTTATTGATCAAGTTGATCCTCTGCTGAGATTTTGAGAGATTCAATGTATTAAATTTCAGCTGATTTCATCTAAGGCTGTGACTGAAGTCAGTTGTAGTTTCGTGTTTGTTGTAGTTTTGTGTTAATAACAGCAGGTGTTTATCATCTCTGCTGAAAAAAAACAGCTTAAACCAGCCTAAGCTGGTTGGCTGGTTTTAGCTGGTTGACCAGCCTGGTTTTAGAGGGGTTTTGGCCACTTCCAGGCTGGTTACCAGCCATTTCCAGCCTGGAAACATAGCTGGTTTTGGCTGGGCTCCCAGCCTGGCTAGGCTGGTCAAGCTGGTTTTAGCTGGTCATCTCCCAGCCTGACCAGCTAAGACCAGGCTGGAAATGGCTGAAAACTAGCCTGGAAGTGGCCAAAACCCCTCTAAAACCAGCCTGGTTGACCAGCTAAAACCAGCCAACTAGCCTAGGCTGGTTTAAGCTGTTTTTTCAGTAGGGATCAGTCTTCAATCATCACCTAATTAATCCTTTCACTGTCTCATTATCTTGAGTAGCATTAACTCTATTTCGAGGGGGGTCAAATACTATCTAAACTAAGTAAATTTTACTTAAAATTTACTTAAAATTTACCCCCCCCCCCCCCCCCCCATACCTCCCGCAAATCATCGCAGTCTCACCCGGAAATGACTTTTCCCAACTTGGGATTTCTGTTTTGAAAACACTATTGGTTGGGTTTAGAGAAGGAGGAGGGTAGGTCAGATGATCGGTCATCCTCTGGTGGATTTACACGAGCAGGCAGGCGTGAATGGCACTCACAAGAGAAATTTAAGATCTGAAAAAGCGTATGCAACAGCCTTTGGTGGATTCACGGAAGAAAAAAGAAGCTAAATAAACAAAATAAGCTCCTATATTTGCCACTCTCCAAAAAGTAAATAGCGGTACATTTTCAGAATGAGCCTGGGTTGGTTAAAACCACAAAATACAACTTTTTGGCCTCACCTTTTGTTGAGTATAATTAGCCTATATTCCATCCACAACACAATTCACAAACTTTAATTTGATTTCTTTCACTCATTCACACAATGTGTTATATAAATGTAAATTACTTGCACTCCTCATAGCTAGAATAAACCCTTGTACCACTTAATTTAAAAAGATTGTCATTTAGCTAGGAATCTACTCAATTTGTTAAAATATTTTTGACAACTGACGTATTATTATTTTGACATGAGCAGAGTGTCAGAGCAAAGCTAATTTAAAGGCAGAATGAAATCAAAATGTACTGTTCTAGTTATAAACAATGTATCTGTGCACTGCATTGTTTTGTCCAACAAAATTGCCCTCAGAATTTTTAATCAATATAATAATAATAATAATATAAAAACCTTCTAGGGCAGCACGGTGGCTCAGTGGTTAACACTGTTGCCTCACAGCAAGAATGTCTGATTCGAGTCCCAGCTATGCCAGTTGGCATTTCTGTGTGGAGTTTCCATGTTCTTCCCATGTTGCCGTGGGTTTCCTCCGGGTGCTCTGGTTCTCCCCACAGTCCAAAGACATGCGCTATAGGTGAATTGGATGCACTGAATAGTGTATGAGTGTGTATATGAATGTGAGAGTGTATGGGTGTTTCTCAGTACTGGGTTTTGGCTGAAAGGGCATCCACTGTGTAAAACATATGCCGGAATAGTTGGCGGTTCTTTCTGCTCTAATACCATTGCAAACAGCACAAACCGTACTACAATATGTTTCAAATATAAGTGCCTATTTACATACAATAAATAAAGTATATTAGAATAATTTGACATTTTAATAACGAAATTCTTTATAATGACAGACATGGCACTCAGACATGCACTCTCAGGAACATCTACACATAGCCCCGCCCCCAGTGATGTCACTTTCTCTATTGAGTGCATTAGCCTGAGAGTGCATGTCTGAGCATGCACATGCAAGTCCTCAGCCAGACACTATTGGATTAGTTTAGCATTATCCTGCCTGAAGCATTCTTGTTGGTTCTGCAAAGCCTAAATGCCTCAGATTTTTTTTTTTTTTGCAGGTCATGTCCTCAATCAATCAGAGGTGATAGGCTCAGTAAAATCAATATCAATTTCAAAGTGGTATATTACATACTTTGTCAAAATACTGGAAACACTTGCGCTACAATGTAAAACAATAAACCCTTTAAACAATTAAATGCAACATAAGAATATATATATATATATATATATATATATATATATATATATATATATATATATATATATATATATATATATATATATATACCCTGTATAGTTGAATTCAGGATTATTAGCACCCGTGTTTATTTTTTTCCCAATTTTTTGTTTAACGGAGAGAAGATTTTTTTCAACACATTTCTAATCAAAATAGTTTTAATAACTCATTTCTAATAACTGATTTATTTTATCTTTGCCATGATGACAGTAAATAATATTTTAGTAGATATTTTTCAAGACACTTCTATACAGCTTAAAGTGACATTTAAAGGCTAAACTAGGTTATTTAGGTTATCTAGGCAGCTTGGGGTAATTAGGCAAGTTATTGTATTGCTGTATTACTGTATTGTTATTGTCGGAAAAAAAAAATGTGGCTAATAATATTGACCTTAAAATGGTGTTAAAAAAATTCATAACTGCTTTTATTCTAGCCAAAATAAAACAAATAAGACTTTCTCCAGAAGAAAAAATTGTATCAGACATACTGTGAAAAATTCTTTGCTCTGTTAAACATAATTTTGGAAATATTTAAAAAAGAAAAAAAAACTCAAAGGGGGGCTAACTTTAACTGTATATATATATATATATATATATATATATATATATATATATATATATATATATATATATATATATATATATATATATATATATATATATATATATATTCAGAGAAAGTATATGTTAACAGTATATTGAAATATCTGTTTATATTTTTCTTACCCCTTAACCATGTTCAGGCATCAAAAAAATATCGGTCTTTACAGGTGTTTTATATTGAAAATGACGGCAAAATTAATGCAATACGAACATGACACGTGATCGAAGCTGCGTGATGTCTTAAATATGTAGCTCATAAATTAAAAAGGCAGTGATGTTATGAAAAAGTGAGTGTAATTACTTATACTACAGACCCCAATCCTTCTGCAGAATGCTTACTGTTAACATAAAGCATGGAAAAGGTGAGTCTTCAACCCCTTTTTTGAAAGCATGAAATGTGGTTGGATGAAAATTACATTTATCATTAGCACAAACCTCATATTTCATGAATAAACAAAGCAATTTCATAAAAAATTCGACAAGAGCACATTATAACAATTTTTTTTTAAATACATGGGAAAATCAGAACATGTTTTACACTTGTTGTTGTGACACTTAAAGGTGCAGTATGTAAGTTTGACACCCAGTGGTTGAACTAGGTATTGCACTCCTGGATCAAAATAAACGCAAGCGCGGGATGCCAGATTGAGTACAGGAGCGAGTGAGTTAAACTGTGTTCTAAATAAAAGTAATGACACGCGATAGAGGGAATATTTTCAATATTAAAAGAAGTTTTTGTTCTAACCAACACCTCGAATTGATATATTAGAATCGGCTTCTATTTCTCACAGCTGAACATGTGAAACCTATGACAGTGATCACCTCAGGTAAACCTTGTGTGCTTTATTCAGAGCTAAATGCTAACAATGTGAGTTTGAATGCCATTTTTCATGACATTTATTGCCATAAACTGAAAGCAGAAGCAGATAGTTCACCTCAGATCTTGAAAATACAATAAACCGTTTGAAATTGAACTTTAGAAATAAACACATATGAGTGATTCAGCATCTACATTTAATGATGTTAAAGAGGGTTAACATGTATTAAATAGATTCTAAACCGTGAGTGAGTGCATATTCTGTGCTTCTGAAAGGCTGTATTTAAATTTCTATCGTTCCTGGTGCAAACGGGCAAATTGCTCATCACTGCGTATCTCGTCATGAAGCGTGTTGTTAGGACACGCGGTTACAATGTAACCTGCTCACCTAATGTTTACATTCGGAATATTTATATAATTTGCTAATTAATAACCTCAACTGAATCTGTCTCATTTCGACATCTGATGTCTACTGATACTGTCACATTTTGGTCATGGATGCATGCTTTCAGAGCCTTTCTGAATGAATGAATGAAATATGCTGTTTTCCAACAAGGCAACCCGGGGTGCTGAATTATAATTGGCTAAACTGGCATTGTGCAGGTTAAATTTATCTAAACAAAGACAGCATTCCGGCACGGAAAAAACATTTTCAAAGCAGAATATCTGACTTCAGCTTTGCTTTTCAGTTAAACAAGTATGTTCACTTGAGATGTTTCTTAAATATCTGCACATGTGTTATGGTATTTTTATGCTTTAGAAGAGTCAAAACCTTACATACAGCACCTTTAAAATACCTATTTAAATATATTATTAAGGACTAAGATGCACACGCAAATATAGGTGTAATGTTCATATCCATGTATAAAACCCATTCATATCCATATATGAAATCCATATATCCATACCCATCATTTCCATATCCAACATAAATACTTAACAGGTGCATAAAAAATACAGTATCAATATTGTGTCTGGGATTTCTGAAACCTAAAAGCCACAATTTTTTTTTTATTCTTTTATATAAATGTTTTTTTTTAATTTTTTTTTTTATGTACAGTTAAATCCATCAACAACGCACATATTGCACATAAACCATATGCTTTCTGTGGTATGGTGTATTATATTATTAAATCGTTTCATTTTCCTTCAGCCTAGTCCCTTGATTCATCAGGGGTCGCCACAGCGGAATGAACCGCCAACTTATCCAGCATATGTTTTACACAGTGAATTCCCTTCCAGCTGCAACCCAGTACTGGGAAACATCCATACACACTCATTCACACACATACACTACAGCCAATTTAGTTTAATTCAGCTATACTGCATGTCTTTGGACTGTGGGGGAGCGCATACACCCATACACATTTATTCACACATACACAACCGGCAATTTTTGGACTTGTGGGGGAAACCGGAGCACCCGGAGGAAACCCACGCGAACACGGGGAGAACATGCAAACTCCACACAGAAATGCCAACTGACCCATCCGAGGCTCGAACCTGCGACCTTCTTGCTGTGAGGCGAAAATGCTACCCATATTATATTATATTATATTATATTATATTATATTATATTATATTATATTATATTATATTATATTATATTATGGTTCAGTTGTTTATTATTTTGCATTATAGTGCAAATGCTCCCTCTACACATGCATATATAAAAATTAGACTATAACACTGTTTTATTAGTAAACTAATACGCTGATACATTGCATGAAAGGGGGTTAAAAACAGTATGTGTTAATGTTCATTGTTGTATTTTTGTTTTTTTCATCACAGGTTTTGTAAATATTAAACCCACAAACAGTGCAGTAAAGCAAGAATGTTGATTACTCTGCTATGATTTCCACCAATGCAACACCTCTCAAAGCAAAACTCAAGTGATTTCCAAATAGAATGTATTTTTCCTCAAATCCGTAACCACACAAATAAAGCAGGAATGCATGCAGCCTTTTATAAACGCTTTTCAAATTCAGATTTCCAATCTACTAAAAAGCAGCATGTCTACAACCAGCCATGCTGCTCCCAGCACTACCTCATCTTAACACAGAATACATTTTCTATTTAAAAGTGAAGCGAAAATTAATTTGAGCCTCAAAGATAAAGTGTCCACTCATTTATAAATGTCACTACATACCCCTGTGCATCTCTTTATATTATTCTAGAGTGAGAGTACAATAACACATATTCCAGGGCTATTCAATTAGTTTGTCATGGGGGCCAGTTTATGAAAAGCATCCCAAACGAAGGGCCGGAGAGATATGACTTGCAATATAAGTGATGACACAACTGCATATAAGAGCCCATATGTTGTATTTTTGCTCCTTAAGACACCCACGTTGTATTAGTCTACATTAAAATGTTAATATATTGTATTTTGAAACTATATAATATCACTACATTGTACAATAGACTTATTTTTTACAAACATTCAAATGTTGTATTTCACAGCACAACAAAATCAGTGTATTGCTGAAGTAGGCTTCTTCTACATCAGGGCTATTCAATTGGCGGCCCGCGGGCCGAACCCGGCCCCCGAGGCAATTTGTTCCGGCCCTCCAAATAGTGTCACCAAGACATCAAGAATAAATTTAGTTCAGTCAAAAAACAGCCGCTATAGGCCTAGTTATGAAGTGATGTGCGTCTGTTCAATACAGCACAAGCTGCGCAGAGCGTGAGTCACCTGACAGTGGCGAGTGGTGAGAGCAGCCGAATACATTTGAATATGTTTGTAGAAAAGGTATTTTGTACAATGCACTGATATCGTTATTAGGGATGCAACGATTAACCGATTTCACTATTAACTGTGCTTTAATTCGTCACGGTTAATTAATCGTAGGCTTCTCTAAGCCGCATTTCTGCATTTCTGTTCTGTTGCGCGAAACGAAACTGCTAAACAAAGTTACGCCAAGTTGCCAACTGTGCGCTAGTTTAAAGTTCCGAGCTTGTCCACCGAAGCTAATACGCACGCACACTATAATAACTATAGCCGCGGGCCGTTCCCATATCACGTCTTTCCCGCTCGCAAATTTGTTATGTCGTAAGAATATATGCCAATATGCGGGCGCAAGCGGAGCAACGCGCTCGCGGCTGTCTGGGTGCACGCAGTATCTCATGCTGTAACGGTGAGAGTTGTGCTTAGCTTTCAGTGCAATGTAAACAAAAGACATGTTAGACGAATTATTATTAAAATGATTATGTATGTATGTACGCAGATGATAACAACAGTTAATCTAAATATTGGCGCCGACCTTCATAACAATTATTATTATATTATTTTCTCCCGGTTCTCTCTATAAACACACACATAATTGTGTAGCCCTATAAGCACAGAAAACCTACAGCATAAAAACTATTACAAATGAAAATGCCTTTTAAAGGTTTTTTTAATAATAGTTAGGGATGTCCAGATCTAAATATATCTAATATAAAGCTTAAATTTACATTAGACGTGATAACTGTGAAACACTGATTATTCTTCACACTATATAATCGTACAACCAAACGCTATAATTGTTGCATCCATAATTGTTATGCAGTTCAAAACATAACATATGAACGTATCTGAATGTAGAAGAAGCCTACTTCAGCAATACACTGATTTTGTTGTGCTGTGAAATACAACATTTGAATGTTTGTTAAAAAAAACTTATTGTACAATGCAGTGATGTTATATACATTCAAAATACAATATATGAACATTTTAATGTAGACAAATACAACTTGGGTGTCTAAAGGAGCAAAAATTCAACGTATTGGCTCTTATAGCAGTTGTGTCATAATTTATATAGCAAGTCATATCTCTCCGGCCCTTCGTTTGGGATGCTTTTCATGAACTGGCCCCCGTGACAAACTAATTGAATAGCCCTGTTCTACATTCACACATGATCATATGTGATGTTTTGAACTGCATAACAATTATGGATGCAACAATTATAGATTCTGGTTGTACGATTATATAGTGTGAAGAGTCATCATGGTTTCACTGTTATCACGTCTAATGTAAATTTAAGCTTTATATTAGCTAGATTTAGATCTGGACATCCCTAACCAATATTAAAAAACCTTTAAAAGGCATTTTCATTAGTAATAGTTTTTATGCGGTAGGTTTGTCTGTGCTTATAGGGCTACACAATTTAATTATGTGTGTGTTTATAGAGAGGAAAGGGAGAAAATAATATAATAATAATTGTTATGAAGGTCAGTGCAAATATTTAGATTAACTGTTGTTATCATCTGCGTTCATACATACATAATCATTTTAATAATAGTTCCTCTAACATGTCTTTTGTTTAAATTGCACTGAAAGCTAAGCACAACTTTCACAGTTACAGCATGAGATGTTTTCTACTGCGTGCGCCCAGACAGCCGCGAGCGCGTTGCTCCGCTTGCGCCTGCATATTGGCATATATTATTACGACATAACAAACTTGCGGGAAAGACGTGATATGGGAACGATTACAGTGTGCGTGCGTATTAGCTTCGGTTGACAAGCTCGAAACGTTAAACTAGCGCACAGTTGGCAACTTGACTTAACTTTGTTCAGCAGTTTCGTTTTGTGCGGCAGAACAGAAATGCAGAAATGCTGCTTAAAGAAGCCTTTATGATTAATTAACTGTGACGAATTCAAGCGCAGTTAATAGTGAAATCGGTTAATCGTTGCATCCCTAATAACAATATCAGTGCATTGTACAAAATACCTTTTCTACAAACATATTCAAACGTATTCGGCTGCTCTCGTCACTAATGTCAGGTGACTCACGCTCTGCGCAGCTTGTGCTGTATTGAACAGACGTACGTCACTTTATAACTATTGCGGCCGTTTTTTGACTGAACTAAATTTATTCTTGATGTCTTGGTCACACTATTTGGAGGGCCGGAACAAATAGCCTCAGGGGCCGGGTTCGGCCCACGGGCCGCCAATTGAATAGCCCTGCCATATTCTATAGAAGCCAATGTTCACAAATTAGTCACTCATGGGAACAAAACTAGTGAATGAATGAATGAATGAATGAATGAATGAATGAATGAATGAATGAATATATGCAAACTCACATAAGACAAGCATGTGTCTTGCAGCAATAAATTGCTTAAAAGCAGAGGTCTCAAACTCAAATTGGCAGGGGGCCATTCCAGTGGCCCTTTTAACATTCACTCACAAGAAAAACGTAACTGATCTTAGGACAACAGACATGATATTTATAATTCAAGCATTACCTGTCACAAATCAACAAATCAGCATGTTTTTTTCTTCACACAACTGCTGAAATATATCTGTTGCTGGTTAAATGAGCATTTTGACATTTAAATAGTCATAATGATGATAATTAGGCTGGCTTGAGAAACAAGCCAGACTACTGAAATCCTATTTAAACTTATTATTATTTTTTTTATTAATCTTCTGAGACTAAAATTCTGACTCTATCTCCTCCTAGAGCTTTTGAGCTATGACCATCAAACTCACACCAGACCTCCAAACTATTCTGACTCGGGTTGCTATATCTTTTTGGACTGATCCGACTTTCGGTTTTCCGAAAAACGTCCTGGGACTGTGGGCAAAATCCCATAGGCTTAACATTGGACCAAACTTTGTGACCTCATAACTCTGCATCAGACTGTCACACAGACTTCTAACTGGGCTCATTTAACTCAGACTATCAAACTGCCAATGACTGATCACCTTTAAACTTTCTAGCCACGCCCTAGCAACCACTTTTGGACCCTAGAATGGGTCCCATAGACTTCATTCAAAAGACTGTCATTGACTTTACATTGGATCAAACTCTGTGAGCTCCTAACTCTGCATCAGACTGTCATACAGACTTCTAATTGGGCTCATTTAACTCAGACTACCAAACTGCCAATGACTGATGAGCTTTTAACTTTCTAGCCACACCCCTAACTACCAGAAACTGCACCCTAGCAACTGCTCCATAGACTGCCATTACAAAGGCCTGGAATTGATATCTTCATGCTGCAGTGTTATAGAGAGATGGGGGTTGATTTAAATTGATCATACTGGCTAGAAGCTTTGATACATCATCAGTCTAAGCTGTCAATCAACTCCATAGCAACAAAACAGACTAACCTAGCAACAATATAACAGCAGCTATATCTCAGCATCAGAACATCGTAGAGAAGCGGGGATTGGCTCGTTTGACTCATGCTAGCACGCCGTAATTCCTGTATGGTTCACATGCTAGCAGTGACTAGCTTCATGCTAATAATGATTAGCTATGTGTTTTAACATGGCAGAAACTAACTATCTATCTATCTATCTATCTATCTATCTATCTATCTATCTATCTATACTTTTTCAAACTGTTTTAAACTAAATAAACTATTACGAACCAGCTTTCACAAGCCAGCCTCAAAGTTTGTCTCGACGAACTTTATTGTCTAGTTATTATTATTATTCTGTCCCAACCAATTGTTGCTTTAGCAAAGGTTTAACAGATAGCGTAAGAACAGCAGAAATAGTTAGGTAACTTTACTGACTTTACTGGCAACTGTTCTTTTCAATATCTTTCTTTTTTTGTAAAACTACAACAAAGAGGGGGAAAGTAAGTATATATTCACATTTACTTTAACATCTTCAAATCAGCCAGCAGTAAAATATACATTAAGCATAAAAATCTCAATACGCATATATGTCATGGTTGTGGATCTGTCTGTTTCTCTTGTATGTGTGTGTGTGGATGTGGGTGTGTTTGTTTGGGTGTATCTTCACCGCGTGGCTGTGTGTGTTTACATTCATCAGCTGAGCGATCACATGTCTTGCTGCTACTCAGTCTCACTCAGCTGTTATCTATTAACCACAGGTGATGCGCGTTACCGCGCGTTTTATATGTTCAGTGTTTGTAGATAGTGTTTGTCAGTTCGTTGTGTTCAACCGCTGGTGGTGAGTCCTCATAGAGACTATTGCTTTTGGAAAATCCAGCGCTGCTTGCTTTTTCTCCTAAGAACTGTTACCGCTGTTGGCGTTGTTGAACTTTACGAGAGATCTCCCTGGATCTGTCTCATCGAAGAACTGCCACCGCTGTTTGGCGTGGTTGAATTTATGAGAGATCTCCCTGGATCTGTGTCATCGAAGAACTGCCACCGCTGTTTGGCGTAGTTGAATTTATGAGAGATCATCCTGGATCTGTTGCTCTGAAGAACTATTACCGCTGTTTCAAGAGTTCACACTTAGATATTGCTCGACGCTATTAGCAGGTTTGGCATGCTGTCCTGGGAGAGAACCCTGAGCTCGGAGATAATTGAGCCCAGGGCTCCCGCCTGGTCAATTGAGCATGTACGGGGAGTACGAGATCAGGTAGTTCTCGAGAGCTCCCCGTGGTAAAGAAAGAAAGGTGGAGAAGGGGTGGATGGGGGGGGGTTTCTTCGGAAAACGAAGATAAGGGAGTAATATTTACTAGGCTACTTATAGTGAGTTTGGAATAATCTGATTGGCTAACTAATGATTGTAGATGAGAGACCAGCTGCGGTCAATTATATCACGTGCTCCTCTCGAAATTAGTTTGTGAAACTTCACTTAGCGTGTTGAATTTCCTTGAGAGAAGCACCATTGCTCTACCCTATCCTTCGTTATCTAGTGAGATCTATACCAGTTGTTATCTCTGTTAATAAATATTCTTGCATTAACTTGCATTTGGGTCTCCTGTGTATTTGTGACAATATAAGGAAAATCTGTCAAATGAGACAATTTGAATCGAATACTAGCAAAATTTGTTACACCACCAGCATAACATGTAAGCCATGAAAGTGTTTGTTCAACAAAATACAGGCGGTATAAAACTGATAACAATCAAATGACCCTTGAATATTTACAAAAATAGAGCTTTAGTAAAAATAGAGCACTTATTCCCATTTATTTCAACGTTTAAATCAGCCCCAGAAATAATATGCATGTGTGTTACACTCGACCGCTCACTGAGAAAAAAACGAAAGTAAAACTGAAATACAGTATAATGTACTTTAAACGTCCAAAAGGTGGGACACAAGTGGCTATATGCACCACAATGACTACGTTTACATGTACATCAGTAATCAAATTATTTGCCTTAATCTAATTAAGACAATAATAAGATTATAGCATTTACAGGAGTAGCTTTTTGAATGTTCCTTTCATGATTGCGCTTTACATGTTATAGCACATAATTTGATTAATGTCATTGCGTCACCGCGCTATCCGCATTTCCTCTGGAGTTTCATGTAATTTCAGGTGTTTCATTTTTAATTTGTCGACTATAACTGCAGTTTGGCACTTTCACTTTCATTCAGGGACTTTTTATGTACGTCCTCCGTGACAAACGAGATATTGGATGCAACTATGAACTGCTGAAAGTGTTGTTTTAATGGAAGTTCATACCGCATGCTGAATGGAAGAAGAAAAAAAACCTCTGCATTTCACAATGCAGGTGTCTGTGGTGTGCACTGACTCGGTAGGTACAGAGAGTGTCAAACAGCCGTGGGTGTGTGTGTTCTACATGACAGTAATAGTTTGATTAGTGTTTACATGTCTGTACTGCACTTCAATAATGCGACTAAAATTGACATACTCCACATGTCTTTGATTTCTCTTTAGTTTGATTATGACCTTCACCGGATTAAATTAATCAAAAAATCGTGACTACAATCAGTAATCAAATTATTTTCTTTAATCTAATTAAGAGAATAATAAGACTAAGGTGTTAACATGAGTTGCTTTTTGAATGTTCCTTTCATGATTGCGTTTTACATGTTACAGCACATAATTCGATTAACATCATTGCGTCACCGCGCTATCCGCATTTCCTCTGGAGTTTCATGTAATTTCGAGTGTTTCATTTTTAATTTGTCGACTTTAACTGCAGTTTGGCACTTTTACTTTCATTCAGGGACTTTTTATGTACGTCCTCCGTGACAAACGAGATATTGGATGCAACTATGAACTGCTGTAAGTGTTGTTTTAATGGAAGTTCATACCGCATGCTGAATGGAAGAAAAAAACCTCCGCATTTCACAATGCAGGTATACTGTGGGCTGCACTGACTTGATAGGTGCAGAGAGTGTCAAACAGCCGTGCTTGTGTGTGTGCGTATGTGGACTACCCTGTCGCAAAAGCGTCCTACATGATAGTAATAGTTCGATTTAAGGTGTTTACAAGTCTGTACTGCACTTCAATAATGTGACTAAAATCGGCATACTCCACATGTCTTAATTCGATTTCTCTTTAGTCCGATTATGACCTTAATCTGATTAAATTAATCAAAAATGACTGTTTACATGGTCGACTCTTGATATGAGTATTGTCTTAATTGCATTAAAATCGAATTACTGGTGTCCATGTAAACGTAATCACTGTTTACATGGTAGATTCTTAATCAGAGTATTGTCGTAAGCGCATGTAAACGTACTCAATGATAGTGATTCAAAAACATATGTTTCAGGGGGCCGAATCTCATATTTTTGACGTCAATTGCAGGCCATGGGGCGGTAGTTTGAGACCCCTTTTTTAAAGCGATTAGGTGACTTTACCTTTTAAAAAAGTGAGTAAACTTGTAGCCTTAACATTTTAAAGTAAATGAACTATGCACTGTAAAAAAAGAAATGCTGGGTTCCATGTTGTCACAACACAAATCGATTAAGTTTTTTTTTTTTTTTTTACAAATTTAAGTGTATTGAACATAAAACAATTAAGTTGTCCCATAAAAAAAACTTAAGAATTGTGTTGTTTCAACACATTTTAAATAAGTAGTTTGAACAAGCCGAAAAAGTAATTTTTTGAGTGTGCGGGTAATAATAAAAATTAAGTTAAATCAACTTAACATTTCAAAGTTACAATGGGAGTACTTGTTTTTAACTAAATTTGCTGTGGTATGTGTGAAGGAGTTTGTATGGGTGTTTCCCAGTGTTGGGTTGGGGCTGGAAGGGCATCTGCTGCGTAAAACATATGCTGGATAAGTTGGTGGTTCATTCCGCTGTGGTGACCCCTGATTAATAAAGGGACTAAGCCGAAAAGAGAATGAATGAATATTATACATAAAACATAATTATATTTGAAAGAGTTCTGAATGATCTAACACTAAATGCTGGAGTAACGAATGCTGAAAGGTTATATTTAAACCATATTGAAATATAATTTTTCACATATAAAACATTTGCTCTGAATTGAAATAATATTTCAGAATATTGTTTAACAATAAGCCACACATTCAGCTTTAAATAGGAAAATTATCTGTCTTTGGTCTTCATTGAGTGAGATGCTAATGGTCTAATCCAATGCAATGCAATGCAATGATTTATGCTAAGCTAAGCTAAAACTGCTCCCAACAGACAGGGAGATTGGCTGAATGGATTCAAAAGCGTTAAAAAAACCCAGTGTGTCTCTTATACACTAACCAGCCACTTTATTAGGTACACCTTACTAGTACCGGGTCGAACCCCCTTTTGCCTTCAAAGCTGCCTTAACCCTTCATGGCATAGATTTAACAAGATACTAGAAATATTCCTCAGAGATTTTGGTCCATATTAGCATGATAGCATCACGCAATTGCTGCAGATTTGTTAGCTGCACATCCATGATGCAAATCTCCCGTTTCACCACATCCCAAAGGTGCTTTATTGGATTGAGAGCTGGTGACTGTGGAGGCCATTTGAGTACAGTAAACTCATTCTCATAGTCTGAGATGATTGGTGCTTTATGACATGGTGCGTTATCCTGCCGGAAGTAGCCATCAGAAGATGAGTACAATGTGGTCATAAAAGGATGGTCAGCAACTATACTCAGGTAGGCTGTGGCCCTGACACAATGCTTAATTCGTACTAATGGGCCAAAGTGTGCCAAGAAAATATCCCCAACACCATTACACCACCACCACCAGCCTGAACCGTTGATACAAGGCAGAAGGGGTCCATGCTTTCATGTTGTTGATGCCAAATTTTGACCCTACCATCGTAATGTCGCAGAAGTAATCGAGACTCATCAGATCAGACAACATTTTTCCAATCTTCTATTGTCTAATTTTGGTGAGCCTGTGCGAATTGTAGCCTCAGTTTCCTGTTCTTAGCTGAGAGGAGTGGCACCCGGTGTGGTCTTCTGCTGCTGTAGCCCATCCGCCTCAAGGTTGGACGTGTTGTGCATTCAGAGATGCTTGTCTGCATACCTCAGTAGTAATGTAGTTATTTAAGTTACTGTTGCCTATCTATCAGCTGGAACCCGTCTGGCCATTCTCCTCTGACCTCTGCCATCAACAAGGCATTTGCACCCACAGAACTGCCGTTCACTGGAAATTTTCTCTTTTTCAGACCATTTTCTGTAAACCCTAGAGATGATTGTGCGTGAAAATCCCAGTAGATCAGCAGTTTCTGAAATACTCAGACTAGCCCATCTGGCACCAAAAACCATGCCACGTTTAAAGTTACATAAATCACCTTTCTTCCCCATTCTGATACTCTGTTTGAACTGCAGCAGATCGTCTTGAGCATTGTCTACATGCCTAAATGCATTGAGTTGCTGTCATGTGGCTGATTAGAAATGTGTGTTAACGATCAGTTGGACAGGTGTACCTAATAAAGTGAATGGTAAGTGTATATTATGTATGTATAATTGTGGAAATACTAATACTACTAATAAAAATAATAATCATGAGGTCACTTAGGTTAAACATTGATATTTTATCAAACAGTATTTGAATGACAAGCCTGCAAATGTGTGCAATACACATTCACGGATAATGTATTCATACATACAGTGGATGATTGACAGGCGAAATGTTTGAGGGCTGTTTTGGAGCATTGCTTCATAACACCTCCCAACTTCCACTCAGACAACACAATATTCAGTTAATTGCTTGTCAGGAAAGCGCGCAGGTCTGAGACGGTGATATAATGCCTTTGCTTTGTTGACTGGTAACAAGATCGGTTCGAAAACTCACTAATGAAACAGATGCAGGAAACTTCCAGTTCAAGAATGATGACTTTGCCACTCATTTTGAAAATTCACTTACACGCAAACGTACAGGGATATTGAAACGTGGCCGGTTTAAGCCAAAGTTTCTGGCAGTTTGAAAGATAAACACCTGTGGGTTATTGTTTGCAGATGGTGCTAATGAAGCGTCATTAAATTACAGTATTATTCATGTTTAGAAGTCAGAAAGAGAGCCATCACACAAAGTCTAGTGGATGTATTAGATTTGCTATATCGTCTCGTGTGTGATCTGTAATTACTACAGATTTTGCCTCGCGCTGTAGCTTATAATTCACAGCTTGTGATTAGATTGTTGTGCAAATTGACATCAGCAGCTGCGATTTGTTACGTAACAAACATATGGTCTCATGAAGACAGAAAAAAAAGAGATGTTTAGGAAAAGTCAGGTCAATAAAATAATGAATCTATTGCGGACAGAAAAAAAAAACGTAGCAATGTGAAAACACTGACCCTTATATTGCAGATCAAATGTTGAATTATATTATACAGTAGTTCTTATAAATGACATTTATGACATTTATTGAGTATTTAGATCAATGAAGAGTAATTTTTCAAGTGCAATTATGTATTCCATTTGTAATTAAAATGCTAAATCCAAAGTTAATAAATGGTACATGATTTTAAATTATTATTATTATTATTATTATTATTATTTTTAGTAGTAGTAGTAGTAGTAACAAAAAACAACAGCTCAATAATAATAATAATAATAATACATATTTTTTTAGTTCACATTGCAATATGTCAGCAAATATTGTGCAATCAAAATTTGTTGTAATAAATAAACACATGCAATCATACACATTTGCGTACGTAGTTTACTATTATAATATTAGGCAACGCGGGGGTGCAGTGGGTATTGCTGTCGCCTCACAGCAAGAAGGTCACTGGTTCGAGCCTCGGCTGGGTCATTTGGCATTTCTGTGTGGAGTTTGCATGTTCTCCTCGTGTTCGCGTGGGTTTCCTCCAAACACATGCACTATAGGTAAAGTGGGTGAGCTAAATTGTCCGTAGTGTATATGTGTGAATGAGAGTGTATGGGTGTTTCCCAGTGATGGGTTGCAGCTGGAAGGGCATCCGCTGCTTAAAACATATGCTGGATAAGTTGGCGGTTCATTCCACTGTGAAGATTCCTGATTAATAAAAGGACAAAGCCAAAAAGAAAATGAATGAATAATAATAATAATAATTATTATTATTATTATTATTATTACTACTATTATTATAATTTTTTTTAAGTACAATTATCTAATTGCTAATTGTACACAATGTTTTTATTTATTTATGTATGTATTTATTTATTTATTTATTTATTTATTTATTTATTTATTTATTTATACCTACTTACTTAGTGAATAAATATGGTATTAGCATTTAAATCAAAGCAAGGTATTAAACAATAAAACAAAAAATGTTTTGTAAGTACACATTTTGTCACGTAAGAGTCTGGGATAACAGAGGTGAGGATCCACGTGCAGTTTATTACTTAGAGATGGCTGATTTGAAAATGACGTTCGACACAGTGTCGAGATCCCAAAGCGCAAGTTTCGAAAGACTGCAACGAAGCATGATCCAAAACACCCAGCTTCATGCGCCTAGACTGCAGCTCTGCACAAGACGTTTGGCCATAGGAGAAATGGTCGTGCCCAACTGAGCCTGGTTTCTCTCGAGGTTTTTTAAATCTTCACTTTCGCCAATTGGTGAAGTTTTTTACTCGCCGCTGTCGCCACTGGCTTGCATGGTTCGGGATCTGTAGAGCTGCGCATCGATGGATTTGCTCTTCAGTGTTTGGACTCTCAGTAGTGATTATTAACCCACACTGAACTGAGCTAAACTGAACTGAACTTAATCTATGAAAACTGAACTGAACTGACACTGTTTCAATTCACTATAATCTTCCATGTGAAGCTGCTTTGACACAATCTACATTGTATAAGCGCTATACAAATAAAGATGAATTGAATTGAATTGAATTGAATGTAACTAAAGTGTTTCGAAACACCAGGCTACGTAACTAAAGCGATTCAAAACGTAACTAAAGCGAATCTGCGTTTGATTAACAGGGTCAGAAAAAGATTTCTATCTCATGTAGCCTAGTGAACCGTGCATGTGCACAGAGTAACTGTACTGCAAAAGTCCTGAGTTCGAATCCTGACTTGTACAAATACTCTGAAATTATGAGTATTTTAATAATGTTACTTATTTATCACTAAAACAAGACATATTTATTCACAAAGTGTTCATTCAGACATCAGACCAATGTTAAAACGAACACATTACAAGAACAGAGCATCTAAAAACTAACATCTATAGCTGCATCACCCTGGATTCAAACCCATTATCTTGGCATGCTAGTCAGGAACTCTCACCGCTTCAATAAATCACTTGAAGCCGCAACTCTACAACATGGTGTATAATACCTCAATTTGCGTAACTGTTTCTTTGCTAAAGCTGTTCCAGAGCAATACATTAAAAACATGACCACTAGGTGTCACTGTAGAGACAGGTTTTGAAACTATTCGAAGCTTCGACACATTTGCTTTGACTGTTTCAGTGTTTCATGAAGCCTCGCTTTACCCACCACTATTATAACAAGAATAGTCAAGCAGATAACAATCAAAACAGGGGCAAACAGGAGCATACAGGAAATCCAGAATTGTATGTTAAGTACAGGCGGCAAAATAAACGGTAAAACAAGGAAAAGGTCAAAAACACGGGAAGGCAAGACAAGGAAATCACTTACATGATGCTCTAAACAGAAACAAGACTCAGCCGAGTGTGTGTGAATGTTTGGTGTATACATAACACAAGTAATCATTCAGTTGTGGCTGGAGTGATTGGAGCAATGACTTCTGGGAGTTGCAGTTCGGTTCCGTGGCAGAATTGTAGTTCTCCAGCGATCTGCAACTACTTGATCGCTGGTGATCATTAAACAAGATGTCAATAAAAATAAAGTAAATCAAGAATAAATCAAACAGATTTAACATCTGATATATAACACCAACTAAACAAAATCTACTTAACCCAGTATGCTAATTACATTAACACTTTAGTATCAACACTATGAGTTACAGTATAAACGTAACACCTCTGTCAAGCTTGACGTCTGTGCAGTAACTTGTACAGTGACACACAAGTTTCCTCCTCTTAGCTTAAAAGTGCATATGCATTGCAAAAGTCATTAATCCTTCCCAGCTTTAAAGCATCACAGATAGTACTTATTAAAACCGGCTGAATAAAAGTGATAAATGTGTCCGTTTGAACCGCTGAGCACTTAGAGTCTCTGTTTGCACATTCTGAGCAGAGACGATGACAGTTCACTAATGCAAAGACCATGTTTCCTCTTTGGAATCCAGGAAGCGCAACTTGACCTTCTCAGATGGATCTTGTTAGGTCATTTGTTGATGTAACTGTTTCTATGTACTTCAAAGGCACCCTTGATATCTGCAATTACAGCAGAGCTATTCTCAACCACTGAGCACACTGGGATTGCTTATAATATTCCACCCTTGCACCTAATGTTCATTCATTTCAGCCACAGAAGACAGAAAATGCCTTGTTATTAATCTGAAAACTAATTGCAAGCTTCGACGAACGGTGCTGCAGCAATCAGTCCTTTTCAATTTCATTAAGCCCCCTATTCTTATAAAAATTTGAATCATCCATTACACTGTAAAAAAAAGCTGGGTTCCACACAATCGATTCATGTTGGGAAAACTTTTAACTTATTAGTTTATACAAAGTTAATTGAACATAAAACAATTAAGTTGTTCCCCCCCAAAAAAAATAACCTCAGAATTGTGTTGTTTCAGCTCATTTTAAATAAGTAGTTTGAACAAACAGCAAACGTCATTTTTTTAGAATATCTAAAGTATAATTAGAACTGCAGACTAATAATTGTTGACTAATTGATGTAGTTGACCAGAATAGGATTTGTCAAATAAGTTTTCATTGGTTGGTTATAGGCGTGGGAAGACAATACAAATGAAGTGGCGCAGTAAGGGCGTGTATACACTGAAGCGTTTTTACACTGCAGAAACACGAGCGGAACTCTATTTCTGGAGCACAAAAATCACTTCGGTGGACACACCCCCTTAGCGAGAGCTCGTTATGTGGATCTGCTAAATTCACCTGCTACATGCTACAAATGCCATTCCTTCTCAGCCCTTCATTCATTCATTTTCTTTTCCGCTTAGTCCCTTTATTATTCAGTGGTCCACACAATGGAATGAACCGCAAATTTATCCAGCATATGTTTTACACAGCGGATGCCCTTCCAGCTGCAACCCATCACTGGGAAACATCCATACACACTCCTTCACACACATACACTACGGTAAATTTAGCTTACCCAATTCACCTATAGCGCAAGTCTTTGGACTTGTGGGGGAGACTGGAGCACCCGGAGGAAACCCACACAAACACAGGGAGAACATGCAAACTCCACACAGAAATGCCAACTGACCCAGCCGAGGCTCAAACCTAAATCATACTACCCACTGAGCCATAGTGATGCCCCACAGCCATACATATGACGTAATAAAAGTAAAATGAGTCCAAAAGAACACTGCATCCTAATTCCTTTCATTGTATGGACAATAATTCATCCAACCAAATCAACCAATTAACCAGCCAACCAATTAACAAACCAACCAACCAACCAATTAATCAGCCAACCAACCAATCAATTATTTAACCAACCAACCAATTAACCAACCAATTAGCAAACCAACCAATCAATTAACCAACCAACCAGCCAACCAACCAACCAATAAATTATTTAACCAACCAACCAATTAACCAACCAACCAACCAATTAGCAAACCAACCAACAAATTATTCAACCAACCAACCGATTAACCAATTAACCAACCAACCTTTTAACCAATCATCCAACCAATGAACAATCCACCCAATCAATTAATCAAGCAATTAATCAATCAGTCAGTGAACGACTTTGTTTTGAAAGAGATGTCTTGAAAGGCAAAGTTATGTTTTTGCTATCAGAAAAATCTGTTTTCAGAAAATCACTAAATTGCTAGGAAACGAAAACAGAGGAAAAAGTTTAGATGCTGAAATGTATGAGATAAATATGACCCTTACGGCCATTCAAAGCAGAAATACTCAGAACTCTTTTGTGTTTGGTATTTTTGATAAAACAACAATGTTAGAATGAAATATACACATACACATACATTTGGGAAAAGTCAGGTTACAGTACAATAGTCACCATGGGGATTCTTTTAACAAAGTGATTTGAGTGATGCTAACATGTTTAGCTGATGAGTGCACATCTTCATGCACTACAGCAGGTGGTGTTCAGGCTATGATGTAGATGATGTAGTTCAAACATTGTATGAGATACAGCAACTTACTGTAAGGCTCTATAGACAATTACTTTAACCCTCCTGTCGTGTTCGGGTCAAATCTGACCTATTTACAACTTAAAACACTCATAAATATCTGATTGCCTCAAAGCCTTGATATCCTCCACACTCTGCACTTGAACATATAAAAGTGACCTTTTTCATTGAATTTTGAGTGTTTTAATCAACCTTGTTACACCTGTGGTGTTCCCAGTCAAAAGTGACCGTCATAGGAAATGAATGGGTATCCAGACTATATTCATTAATCAGACAGAAAACATCCCCATACACACCACCCCAACTCACTCACTCACTCACTCACTCACTCACTCACTCACTCACTCACTCACTCACTCACTCACTCACTCACTCACTCACTCACTCACATTTCAGATTGAACAATGTCTTTTGCACGTACACATCTCTTTTTCGCACTTATGTGCCAATCCTCCAGCCTGATCCCACAAGGAAACGTAACTATTTTACGTTTTGTCACTTTAGTGGCTAATTCATACAAGTTCAGTCGTACGATTTTTAAAATGAGGCATGGCATCCAAATAAGCAAATCGTACTAAAGCTGCGGTCACACTGGACTTTTCTCCCCATAGACTTACATTCATATGCACGAGAATGCGTCAGACCGGAAACGTAAGGTCGTGCGGCAAGTTTCACATTACGCTGCATTAGAAAGTTCAAGCTAGTGGCCCGTTTCCACTGAGTGGTAAAGTACGGTACGCTACGCGCCACCATTATCAGGCTTGCGTTTCCACTGCAAAAAGAGTACCAATGGTACCCTTTTGGTGGGCGTGGTGTACGACAGAAAGTTTCAGTCAACGTCGTTTTTGCTCGAGGAAATGTCTACAGTATAGCTGTACAGGTCGTTCACATATCATATGAGAAGCACTTCTCACAAAACAGATGCTTTATACACATAAATACTTCTGTATAAATGTTCTTTACTAACTTTTCTATGAACATGAGTTGATTATAACTGCAGATCAATGGTAGTGCGAAATAGCCTACTGTAACATCTGCAATTACATAAAATAAATAAATGAACATATATAAACACATACAGACCCTTACAGTCTCCGATATGTTACCAATTACAGTAAAACTACACACAGCATACATTTAGTCCTTATTTGGGTTCAAAAACAACACGAAATATAGCCCAGAGTCAGTGCAACCCTCTCATATGTGTCTTTAATCTTCAGCAGCACATGTAGCCTCTTGTTAGAGAATAATTCCATCATTCCGAGTTCATAATAGTCCAAAAGGTGATGATAATAGTTAAACATGGCAGTTTGTTCACGTTTGCTGAAAAAATTATTTGCTCCTTTTTTTCTGGCTTCTCCTTTCACTCTCGTCACTCTAGCGTTTGTCAGTTTCTGGCAGGATCAGGTTTTCAAAAGCACGTCAATAATCAAGCGCACGTTATTATCATCAGCTCAAGAAGTTTGTTATTTTAAATATAGACAAGCAAGAAAGCGAAACCACTCGCGCTTTAGACTGTCTCGTCAAAAACTACGGGGCACAGGGTAAAATCTGCTCTTCTTCTTGGCTTTGTGGCTGTAAATCAAGATGACGACAAGGTTTGTTTGAGCTCGGGTTGACCATGGCTCGTTATTATATGTATATATTATTACGCTGTAATCTCTCAGCTGTGTGTTTAAAATGTGGCGGTTCCTTTGTTTTCATTCTGGCTTGTTGCGTGAGCGAATGACGTATCTCTGTAAACCAATAGCATTCAGCTGCACGTCTAGCTCCACCTTTTGGTACCCTTGGTACTCTTTGCAAAGAGTGCCGAAAAAGTGGTACGGTATGGTTCGGTACAGCCACAAAAGCGCACCGAACCGTAGCGTACAGTACCGTACCACTCAGTGAAAACGGGCCATAGGTGAACTCTGACCTGTGAAAATGCATCATATGATTGTGTGAGACCAACCAAGGATCAAAACATGACCTCTCTGGACAGAAATTTAAAATATGGACCAATCACTCGCTTTTTTAATGTCTAATCATCTTGTTTAATCCCACCCCTTTTCGCAGCATCGTACTACAGAATTTCGCAAGCTCAAACTCTAGTGTGACCGCAGCTTCAATTGTATGAATAAGATTGTACGAATTCATAGGGATTAGCCACTAAATCAATAAATTATGAATTGCCATAAGTTGGATCCTCACACGTGAATCAACTTCCTGATAAAACAATGTATCATATCTTTCTTCACACAGACTAAACATGTGTCTGTTATGTGAACCCATCTGTGTGTGTTTTTTTTTTTTTTCATTTCTTTCTTTCTTTCTTTCTTTCTTTCTTTCTTTCTTTCTTTCTTTCTTTCTTTCTGCCAATCTTCACCCCAACTGAAAAAAAAACAGCTTAAACCAGCCAAGGCTGGTTGGTTGGTTTTTTGGTGGTCAACCAGGCTGGTTTTCCAAGCTCCGCAAACTGTAGAGCGAGGAGGTTGCGCACGCACATGCACCTGGTTTCACACCGGACTGTACCAAAATGCTGAGGACCGGGGGCGGGGGGGTTGAATTCCGGGAGACAGAACAATACGGGAGATGGGTCTGAAATACGGGAGACTCCCGGGAAAAATGGGAGTGTTGGCAGGTATGATGTGAACACGACACGAGGGTTAAGGGGGCCTATTACACAAAAATCCCTTTTATAAGAGGTTTAAAAACAGTTGTGTGGCAGCAGTGTGTGAATGAATATAGCCAGCCTCTAATGGTTAAAATAAATGAATTGTATTTTTTTATAATCACAGTTGGTCTGCAGAAACCAAAGACTGTAAAAAAATATAGATGACACGACAGTGCCTTTTTCCATTGAACACTTTAAATGCAAAACGCCTCATAACGGGCACAAACTGTCACAAAAAGCTGCTGAAGTCCATATTCTACCTTCTTCTGAGCCACTTCTTTTGACATTTTCAGTTTTTTTTTTTTTTTTTACAGATATCCTTAGTGCTGTTTTGAATCCGCCGCTATGTTAAAACATAGGTGTGTGTAACACATTTTGAGCTCAAACTTGACATACTCTAGAGCAGGCTTCACCAATCTCGTTCCTGGAGGTCCTGTGCCCTGCAGGGTTTAGTTCCAACTTGCCTCAACACACCTGCCTGGGTGTTTCAAGTATACCTAGTAAGACCTTGATTAGCTTTTCAGGTGTGTTTGATTAGGGTTGGAGCTAAAACCTACAGGACACCGGACCTCCAGGAACAAGTTTGGTGATCCCTGCTCTAGAGACTTATTTTACATCTAGAAAAGCAGGGTAAATAGACCCCTTTTAAAGCAGTGGTTCTCAACCATGTAATTAACAAATAAAGGATTGTTTCACATGTTGTCCTTTGCATAATGCCAAATAAATACCAAAAAAGAGAATATAACCATGTCTATGACTTCATTTACAGTCAAAACAATTTCTACACCTATCTATTTGCATTTAGATAACTTATCTGGCATGGTCAGTTTGCTCGTTAGCTCACCTTGTACTTATGTGCTTGTGATTAAGAACTTGGGTTTGTCTCTAGAGAAGCACAGTTTCACAAAAGTGATCAAATCAAGGTTAAACTATATGGTCGCAGTACACTTTTTTATCTATGTCTGCTTTTGAAAACACTATTGTTTGAATTTAGTAGGGAAGATATAACAGCATTTTCTTGAAGTTTTGCCTGAATTCATAAACACATATCAGATGTAAATATCCACCTTTTTTCATTTGTCTGAAGTTTGTGATTCGTAAAAAAGTGATTAATTTTTGAGAGGAAATAGAAGAAGTCCTCAGGCTCAAAGTACAGAAAATTAGATCATTTTAAGCACTTTTTTCACAGCGCAGTAAGTAACCCTTAAATCAAAGAAAGCTGAAATGAAAGCGATGCTGTTCCAGGAATATGTTCTACTCACGCAAATCACTTTAAGCCCAACACAGAGCGAAACACCCCTGCACATGGTTAGCTGTTAAACACCGCGCATTGTAACGCTAACATATGCAAAGACCAGATAAATCCCTAATTGAAATGCTAAATTACATGCCGTACCTCATTCGCAGGTGTGCAAGTAAAAATAACACTGCGGAAAGAGAAAACCAGCAAACATCCCGCAGTCTCCTTGACAGCGTTTGTTCTTCTTCTGTCAGCCTTTGCCAAAATATGTTTTTTTTCCTTCACCTGCTCCATGAGCACACCAACAAACTTCCAATTAACTAAAGAGAGGCAGGAGAACACCATCAATAAATCTACAGACAGCTGACAGTGAATTGTTTCAGTGATTTTTTTTTTTTTTATCCCTCCCTCTCCACTCTGGATCTTTTTTTTTTTTTTTAAATGAACGCTCCACTTTTTTTTTCTTTTTTTCGGAAATAAGCTCGTTTTACAAGTCCCCTAGAGTTAAACAGTTGAGTTTTACCAATTTTTAATTCATTCAGCTGATCTCTGTCTGGCGGGAGCACTTTTAGCTTTGCTTTATAGATCATTGAATCTGATAAGACCATTAGCATCACACTCAAAAAAGAGTTTCGATATTTTTATTTAAAGCTTGACTGTTTTGTAGTTACAATAGGGCTTTCACATGTGAATTTGTTCGCCTGGGTCATCCTGGGTAATCATGTTTCACACTGCTCATACTATACCTGGGGGTAATGGCCTTTAAATAGCAAAACTATTGGTACACTTTTTAAAAAAAAACCAAGATGGGCTATTGGTCTAATCCGATTCAATGATTTATGCTAAGCTAAGCTAAAAGTGCTCCGCCCAGATGGATGAATGGATTGAAAAATGGCAAAACTTGATTGTTTAAATCTGAAGGTGCATTCACATCAGATGCGAATAAAGTGATTTACATGTTAAGTCAATGCGAAGACACAAAGACACATCTATTCGTGCAAATGAGGCTGCGCAAATGACACGATTTGCAAAAATTAAGTGTTTGATGCGCTTAACGCATGAGCTGCATTATTTGCTCGAACTGACAAATCCGAAAATTAGCTGACATTCACACCATGGTAACAATCAGGAGCTTGCTCTGGTATGGGCGTGACTATGACGTAGCCATACCTGTCAACATTGGGATGTGAAAATAAGGGATCCTCCCCCCCTCAAAAAAAAAATAAAATAAATAAATACATAAATAAATATGTTCATCTGGAGCTGTTTCATTGAATATAAACTTCATAACTTCATAGTTTATATAAACTATAAACTAATTAGTATACATTAGAAAAAGCTGCAAATAAATTAGCAAACAGTTCAGCTCATTAATACTATTATTAGCTATTATAAAGAAATAGAATCAAGTTATCAAATCTCATCTTTTCTTCACTGTATAATTTAAACATTCTGATTAAAGAGCAGCGAATGAATCTCTCATTTAGATTTTTTGGTTTGATTACGTTTAATAACAGAGGTGTCACTTTAAAACTGCACAGATCTATAATGAAAGCGTTTGACTGTTTTCCTAACTGTTTATGCTCATTTAAGACAAAATTTGTTGTGTTTAAAAGAAAACCCAACAAGATCGACATGTCTAGATGTTGTTATTATTATTCATTCATTCATTTATTTTCTTTTCGGCTTAGTCCCTTTATTAATCTGGGGTCAGATTAACCGCCATTATTATTATTATTATCATTATTATTATTATGATGATGATGATGTGTATATGTCTGTTTAAACACGCACCCAAAACCCAGTGTCCACTTGAGCTCAGCATCAAATCGCGTGCGTACAGAATCCGCTTGGGAAACAGAGTCTATTATCACTATGAAGAGCATCAGCTGACAGTCATGCATATTTATATGAACTGACTGTTTTGAGGATTGCATAGGGGCAATATATTATACACAGTGTTGGGGAGAATACTTTGTAAATGTATTTAGTTACAGAATACAGAATACCTGCTTTAAAATGTATTTTGTAACGTATTCCGTTACTTTGCTTAATCCTGGTACTGTATTCTAAATACTTGGAATACTTGGAATACTTCCCCTTGAAAACAGCCTTCAAGTCTATTAAATGCCACACTATGCGTTGGTAGCAATTTCTGCAGGAAAACAGAGGGCCTATAATGCTAAACTATTGACTGACAGGGAAAAATAAATAAAACAATATAATTATGTTTATTAAATAATGTTTATTTATCAAAGTGTCAACAAATTCAATTTCTGTTGCTGTAATAAACATAAAAAGAGCTTGAACATAGACAGCATTACTGTCTGTAATATACAGTATATGTATTTAATATGCATTTTGCTTACCCTTTGTATTTCACAGTCTGCACAGGAAAATATCAGGTATACAAGAAAAGAAAAACTTCAAAATAGTTTATGTAAAACCAAGGTAATGCAGGGGTTTTCAAACTTTTAGGACACACGCCCCCCCCAAGACTGTCCATTTTCACTTCCCCCCCTCCCCTCCATTCCCCATGTGCAAACATCATTCACATATTACTGGCTGCGTTTAAATTGTGTAGCATTAATTACGTTGAAACATAAATATACAGCTTACCTGATTCAGTGTGAAGGCTGAGCCTTTTTCTGTGGTTGGATTACTGACTCGACTATTTTTAACTGTAAATCATCTTCCACTGTCAATAAGTGTGAGCCATAGTCTACTTGCTTTTGATGAACGTACAGAAAATGCTGCTTCGCAAATCCAAGTTCACAGAGCCCTGACAGTGTGATTGAGTCGAACATTGAGTATGTTTACATGGGCAACAATACTTTAATATGATTTTATTACGATTAAGACAATACTCTGATTGAGTCACCATGTAAAAAGCGATTTTTGATGACCTTAATCCGACTACAGTCATAACTGAACTAGAAATGGAGTTAAGACTTGTGGAGTATGCATATATTAGTGGCATTATTGAAGTAAACACCGCAATCAAGATATTACTGTCATGTAGGACATTTCTCTGCATTTTGCGACAAGATCCACACACAAGGCTGTCAGTAAAGGACCGCACACACACACACCCATCACGAACAACCTTGTTGCCAGATTGGGCGGTTTTAAATTTGCATTTCGGCGGGTTTTGGATAGCTTTTGGGCTGGAATCAGTCAGCTACATCTGGCAACGCTGATCACGAAATGCGGAAGTTTTTTTCTTTCTATTTCACGTGCGCTATCAAATCCCATTAAAACATCTTCCACCATTCCTTACTAAATATTCGCGTCTAATAACCCAGTTTGTCATGGGGAAATGTTCATGAGTGAAAGTGCCGAACTGCAGTTAAAGTCGAAAAATTAAAGATGAAACACCCGAAATGTCATGAGACTCTGCAGGAAACGTGAATAGACGTTCAAAAAGCACTTTACGTAACACCGTAATTATATTATTGTCCTATTCAGATTAAGGCAAATAACTACTGATGTCAATGTAAAGGTAGTCTGTCTTCATGTCGTATGTCTTCAAAGTAAGTGAAAGATCCAGAAGGGCATCCTGCTGATTTGATTCAGAAGGGCACTATTTTGGCTCACCGGTTTGACTTTCATTTAGCGTCATTCATGTTAAAAAGCAGCCGCTCCATTTTATTTGTATATGTTTTACTGGAACGCATTAACTCTACAGGTGCCTGACAGATGTGGAACTAACATTAATCCGATTCACTCTAGTGAACGCATAAAAATCATCATCATTTACTCGCGTGCATGCCTCAAATAAAACCCCTGATCGGAGGTAATGTAACAGGTTCTATTCAACATTTTAATTTCTATTATGAAAACTTCTCACCTAAGAACAATATTGCAAATATTAGAAGAATGCAAAATGAGTTTGCTTTACAAAAATGTAAACATCAAAATGAACAAGTTTTGTTTTAAGTCAAACATATTAGCCAGTATAGCCACCTATCTACAGTACCTAACTACCTATGCTTTTTTTCCTAATCAACAGACAAGTAAAGGTGGTTGTAGCGGAGCAATAGAGACATTTAGAAGTGCTTATCTGTCATTCTGTTGCGATGAGGAGTAAAAATGAGTCCTCCCTGGCTGAAGAGTCGCTCTACAGGAGCACTTGATGGCAATTGTGCTTTATGAACAGTGCAAACGAAACATCAAGCAGCAAATTCACGAACAATGACGGCAAAAAAAGCAGTTTATCTGAAAATCTTGGTTGTTGTCCGGTTGTTCGGTGTTTGCGATCGTCCTTTTTTTTTGCGTGAGAAAATGGAGGTGTGGCGTGAGAGCGTGAGAACAGGGTCATTTGCGTGAGTCTCACTGAGTTAACGCTGGTGATTGCAGTCGGGAGTGTAGCTTCTGTTTCTATGGTTTCGGCGGCAATTTAGTAATATTATTATGGGCCAGACACGGATCGCCCGAAGTATTCCAAGTATTTCCTTATGGTATTAGGAAAGTAACTGTATTCTAAATACCCTGTTTAAAAATAGTAACTGTAACGGAATACAGTTACTCAAGAATAGTATTCTAAATACGTACCGCCGGTACATGTATTCCGTTACTCCCCAACACTGATTATACATATGGCGCCTGTAATGAAAAGGAAATGAATCGCGCCGTTTTTACGTTCATTCCAAAGTGTTTCCATGCCTAAATAAACTGAAAGCACAGAACCGAATCACATTTAAGAGCAAGGGCGGCCCCTGGTGGTTCGGCGGTATGGGTTGCATATAGGGAGGATCGGCTCTTCTCAGAAAGATGAAAAATACGGGAGACATACAGGAAAATACCTTTACGGGATGACAGCGGGATAGAACTGTAAAATACGGGAGAATCCCGGGAAAAACGGGAGGGTTGACAGGTATGGACGTAGCGCCTGTTGTTGGTTGGTGTCCCAAGGGGCAAATCCTCCTGTTGACACCGGACAACAACTCATCAAACTGGGCTTGGCTCAGTCGGAAGTACAGCTGAAAGCTTATATAACCTCCTAGGGCCCGAGTGTCCACATACGTGGACAGCACATTTTATGCTCTTAAGTGTCTATTTAAAATACTTTGAATGTTTTGTATTTTGTTCCAGACATACAGTGCCATCCTGCAACTGTTTTGCAGCATATGAAATGTCCCAAACCCTATTTTTAACTGTCAAAATATTGTTTATACTCTCTGATAGTCAAAGCAAGTTCAAAAAAAAAATTCTATGTTAAATATGCATAAAAGAAAATTCGAGAAAATGTGTTTTATGTAAACGAGTCCACATATATGGACATCATTTTTCTCTAAAAGTACATCATATCAAAAGATGATACTTAGATTTTTATTCTAATTAGGTTCCAATAAGCCCAAATAGCAAAGAGAAATAAAAAATGTGGTGACACTTTATAATAACTACACACTATGAATCATTTACTAAGCATTAGCATCTAGTGAAATCCTGATCTGTTAATCATTAACGCTACATTAATAAGCGTTAGTAAGCCGTTAATAACTGCAGCTACAAGTGATCTATTCCTGACTTACAACCACATTTATAATGTGCTTAATAATTGTAATTTTACTTTTCATTACTAAATGAAGTATTAAATTATTAACAAACCAGCTGTATTTAAGAGTACTCGATGGTCATTCATTCATTTTCTTGTCGGCTTTGTCCCTTGCGGGGTCGCCACAGCGGAATGAACCGCCAACTTATCCAGCACGATTTTACGCAGCGGATGCCCTTCCAGCCGCAACCCATCTCTGGGAACTTCCACACACACATTCACACTCATACACTACGGACAATTTAGCTTACTCAATTCACCTGTACTGCATGTCTTTGGACTGTGGGGGAAACCGGAGCACCCGGAGGAAACCCACGCGAACGCAGGGAGAACATGCAAACTCCACACAGAAACGCCAACTGACCCAGCCCAGCCGAGGTTCGAACCTGCGACCCAGCGACTTTCTTGCTGTGAGGCAACAGCACTACCTACTGCGCCACTGCGTTGCCCGTAGTCGATGGTTTTTAAGATAAATCAGAATGAGTTAGTAAATGATTAATAAACTATTGAAATCATCGTTTATTTATCTTATTATTCAGGCATATATTAATAGTTAATTCATTCATTCATTTTCTGCCGCTTTTCCGGGGCCGGGTCGCGGGGGTAGCAGTCTTAGGAGAGAACCCCAGACTTCCCTCTCCCCAGACACTTCCTCCAGCTCCTCCGGGGGGATCCCGAGGCGTTCCCAGGCCAGCCGAGAGACATAGTCCCTCCAGATAGTTAATTTATATGTTAATAAATGCTTTATTAACTCTACTTCATGCAGTTTTGTGACCTAATCTAAAGTGAGGACTATTTATGCTTTATAAATCCCTTATAAATGACAATTAAAGGCTCAGTATCAAATGAGCAATAATCATTGCAATCTTATCTAAAAAGTAAAGTTATTGTAAAGTTTAACCATTGCTGAATAACAGGAGTGTCAAAAAAACAACATAAAATTGGATAAAACAACAACAATATAACAATTTAACAATATAATAAGATGCAATGTTTAAACTGTACATTAATTTTATTTAGATAAGGTTGCAAAGATTTATTTTTTTATTTGAAATACAGTTTCATTTGTGTATCTTCAAATAAATAGGAATAATAATGTTGTTTATGTTCTTTTTTCCTGTTTAGAATTTAACTGAGCCTTTAATTGTCATTTATAAGGGATTCATAAAGCATAAACAGTCCTCACTTTAGATTAGGTCACAAAACTAAAAAAAGTTGAGTTAATAAAGCATTTATTAACATACAAATTAACTACTAATACATGCCTGAATAATACGATTTATAAATGTTAATTTCAATAGTTTATTAACCATTTACTTACTCATTCTGAATGATCTTTAAAAAACACCAACTATGCTTAAATAACTGAATTGTAAATAGTGCAATGCTTAATTTAGTAATAAAAAATAAATCATTAACAAAGTATGAAAGTCCAAGTATTAAGCACATTATAAATGTGGTTGTAAGTCAAGAATACAGCGTTTGTATCTGCAGTTATAAACTGTTTACTAACGTCTATTAATGTAGAGTTAATGATTAACAGATAATGAATTCACTATATGCTAATGATTAATAAATGGTTTATAGTGTGTAGTTATTATAAAGTATTACCAAAAATGCATGTAAAAAAAACACCTTGGGCCTTAAGAGGATAATCCAGGTACGGTTTCTGGAGAAGTTGATGAACTCACAGAGCTAGGTGCACCTCTAAAAGAATCTAGTGGACTCAGACATGGCGCCGAACGAATCTACGCTGTTTTTCAACCTTCCTAAAGCACAGCTAATCTCTCTCGAAAAAAGTGTTTCTTTAATACTATCCTCACTTACCACTTACTTGTTTTTTTTTCCATCCCTCTGCTTGCTTTCATGTTTCCTCTCTCTCTCTCTCTCTCTCTCTCTCTCTCTCTCTCTCTCTCTCTCTCTCTCTCTCTCTCTCTCTCTCTCTCTCTCTCTCTCTCTGTGTTCTGTCAGGAGAAAGATGTATGCTCTGGGTTGGGGAATAAAAGCCTGCTTGACAGTTCAAGAGAGGGAGATTGTAAATATTTGGCATCTGGGCACAAGGGGTGTACATTTAGCACACTTGTGGTGGTCATTTTTAAGTCCCATCTGCCCAGACCACCAACATTCATGATCATTAACACACTCCATTCTGGGATATATGGGAGAGTCGATCACTAGTGTTGACCAGGAAATGGACCTGTGTTATGGTGTGCTATTGCCGGTCAGGATGAGGAATGTAAATATCTCTCTAAATTTTGCACTGTAGTATCAGACCTGACATCTTTGATTGATGATGTCACAATGTCCTTTCCATTAAGCCAGGTTTTTAAAATCACTCCTTTCTGTTTGCTCTTATGATTGTTAATCATTCAGTTGTCAGATCCTCTCTGAAAGCATATTCAGATGCTATATATCACCGACACTTAGCTGGGAGAAAAAATGTCCATATTACAATGATAAAAAAGGAAAGAAATAAAAAGTAATATTACTCTTAAGACAGTTTAGTATAAAAATAAATAAAAACCTCAATTGTTACATAACCCTAGCCTCAACCTTAGAAAATGTACATAAACTGTTTGAACATTAACTGTTTTGGAAAATAACTGAATGAATAAATAAATAAACGAATAAATAAATAAATAAATTAATTAATAAATTAACAAAGGGATACATGAATAAATAAATAAATAAATAAATAAATGAAAAAATCTATAAATAAACAAGTGAACAAAATAATAAATTAATAAATAAATGCATGAATAAATAAATAAATAAATCAGATTTTTTATGAATATAATATTATCATTTTTGCATATTGCTGGGCCTATTTAATTTAACTGAAGAAAAGGCGACATTAAAAACAGCAGTAACAACAAAAATAAATAAAATAAGAACTTTTTGGAAAATAACTGAATAAATAAATAAATAAATAAATAAATGAACAAACAAATAAAAAACTAAATGAATAATTAAATAAATAAATAAAGGGATAAATAAATAAATAAATAAAAAATAAATAAACAAAATATATTAAATAAACAAATGAACTAAAAAAATAAATAAATAAAAAATACATAAATAAATAATTTTTTTATGAATAGAAAATTATAATTTTTGCATATTGCTGGGTTTATTTAATTTAACTGAAGAAAAAAAGACATTAAAAACAGCAGTAACAACAAAAATAAATAACATAATTAGGAACTTTTTGGAAAATAACTGTAAAATAACAATAGTAATTGTGCATAAAATTGTAATGATAGATTGTATAATAATAATAATAATTACATATAATGTATTTGATTTTTAAAATAAATAATAATTTTGCTTATTGTTGGACCTTTAAACATACCTTTATATAATCTTGTTTTAAATTAACAGTGATATTTATATAACCGAAGGGTTATATTCTTTGGTTTTTTAGAATTGTCATTTTATTGAAAACTTTAGCAGGCCATGTGTGAGAGACATTAAACATTTTGCCTTCCTAAGCGTTGACAACAACAACAGGGTCCCAACAACTGTGCATTTGTCTTTGGCTGATATTTTCAGGCCAAAACTCTTTTTGTTGATAAACTTGTGTGATCAGTAGCTGGGCAGTTTTCTAATGCCTATACATGTGAATTGGCACTATTATGTCAATGAGATCAGTGCTGGGAAATGCCGTTTATATTGCTGACTTCAATACTTCATTGACATGCCTTGTTAAGCCATCTCCATCTAGCCACCCCCTTCTCCTAAATACATAATATAGACAGGAAAGCTCTGTCTTAAATCACACATTTTAAACTTGCAGACTTGTTACAGACTACTTGTCACTGTAAGAGACTCTTGTATGCTTTTGCAGACTCGTGGACTTCTTGAAGATGATGTATGACTGCAGACCAACATGTCTCAATAAAGAAATTCTGCTTGAAACGAGTTTCCTGGACTGGGTTCTCGTTTATTTTTTCCAACAGACCCAAGCACAAAATCATTCGAATAATATTAATTAAATAATTAATTCAATAAATAATTAATAAAAACCATGTACATTTATTATAACATGTAATAATATTACTTTACTCATCATTTGGTTACTATTACTCGTCATTTGGTATTATCTTCTAAGATCAGTATCATTAGAATCAAGTATCCATTGCTATACAAAATTGTACTATTTACATCCTATCCAGAATTTAACCAAGACACATGAATCATCCTTTGCAGTATATAATAATCTAAATCTCCATAGCAGCGTAGGATAAAAGATTTGCAATGTTATGCAACATATTTTCCTAACCTCGAGACCTTCAAGCGATTGCAGTTGTTGAGGTGAAGACATAAACTGCATTGGACAGTAGACAGAGGCTATTCTTCACAAAGACAGAGCTTCAGGACAGAGACGCAAAACAGACGGAAGAAGAAAGCAAAGTTCCACCGAAGGACAGGGAGGGAGATGAAGAGAAATCAAAAAGCTTAGGCCAAGAGCCAGAAGAACAGAGACGGAGGCTGTGAAAGCACATCAGGGAGAAAAGAGAAACATCATTTTCTAAACGTGACAACATAATTCAGAGAGGAAAAATTCTGACTCCCTCTGGGGCTCCTGAATGTGTGAAACCTGTAGAAAATACAGAATACTGAGATTTTTCATATCAATGGCTCAGTTCTTTTCATGTTTTGGCTTTGTTTCTATGTGAAAATATTAAAAATTGAGATGCAAAATTCTACAAAAAATGTAACCGCTTTTTCTGGGCTGAGTTGCGAGGGCAAGAGTCTTAGGAGAGAACCCCAGACACTTCCTCCAGCTCCTTCGGGGGGATCTTGAGGCGTTCCCAGACCAGCCGAGAGACATAGTCCCTGCAGTGTGTCCTGGGTCTTCCAAGAGGTCCCTCCGGGTGGGACACGCCTGGAACATCTCCCTGGGTAGGCATCCGAAACAGATACCCAAGCCACCTCAACTGACTTCTCTCGATGTGGAGGAGCAGCGGCTCTACTCCGAGCTTCTCCCGGGTGGGAGAGCTCCTCACCCTATCTATAAGGGTGCGCCCTGCCACCCTGCGATAAAACTCATTTCGGCTGCTTGAATCCGAGATCTTATCCTTTCGGTCATGACCCAAAGCTCATGACCATACGTGAGAGTAGAAACGTAGATTGCCCGGTAAATCAAGAGCTTTGCCTTTCAGCTCAGCTCCTTCTTTACCACAACAGACCGGTACATCGACTACATTACTGCTGCCGCTGCACCAATCTGCCTGTCAATCTCACATTCCATCCTTCCCTCACTCGTGAACAAAACCCCAAGATACTTGAACTAAGGATTTTCGTCCAACCTGGAGATGGCAAACCACCTTTTTCTGGTGGAGCACCATGGCCTCGGACTTGGAGGTGCTGATTCTCATCCCAGCCACGTCACACTCAGCAGCAAACCGCCCCAGTGCATGCTGAAGTTCCATGTTAGATGAAGCCAACAGAACAACATTGTCTGCGAATAACAGAGATGAAATCCTGTGGTCCCCGAACCGCTCAAGGCCCAAGGCTGCGCTAAATAAAAATTATGAACAGAATTGGTGACCAACCAGTCCACTTGTTTTTTGTGGACTTGGAGAAGGCATTCGACCGTGTCCCTCATGGCATTCTGTGAGGGGTGCTCTGGGAGTAGGGGGTCAGAGGCGCTCTGTTAAGGGCCGTCTCGTCCCTGTATAAACAGAGTAGGAGTTTGGTTCGCATTGCCGGCAACAAGTCAGACTTGTTTCCAGTGCATGTTGGACTCCAGCGGGGCTGCCCTTTGTCACAAAAAAGTCAAATAATAATAATATAAAATGATTAATAATAATCTTAAATTAAAATTATATTTTGCCTCATTAGCAACTTTATGTAGTTAGATTGTATGCTTGAAATATGTAAATAAATCTTAATGAGATAACTGATTTAATTTATCTTTGCCATGATGGCAGTAAATAATATTTTATTAGATATTTTTCAAGACACTTCTATACAGCTTAAAGATAATTCCACACAGAAATGCCAACTCTCCCAGCCGAGGCTCGAACCAGCGACCTTCTTGCTGTGAGGCGACAGCACACTAGGTTAGTTAGGTTAACTAGGCAGGTTAGGGTAATTGGCAAAGTATTGCATAATGATGGTTTGTTCTGTAGACTATCAAAAAAATATATAGCTTAAAGGTTAAAGGCTTAAACTGCTTTCATTCTAGCCAAAATAAAACAGATAAGACTTTCTCTAGAGGAAATTGAAATTATCAGACATACTGTGAATTTCCTTTCTCTGTTAAACAACTGTGCGCATGCTTGTCACTTCAAGTCAAAATAACAACACATGCGAAAACGAGTGCGGTGGCTAGCAGCAGTGAGGAGATGTACATAAAAAAGAATATAAGGATGTTGTCAGAGTGGCTTTTTGGTTTCTTTTCTTGTGCATCCCAGCCACTAGCTCATCTGAAAGAGTTTTTAGTATAGGGGAAAATATAGTCAGTTGTTTCAACTTCAACTGTATATAAATTATTTTCAAAAAATAATTGCTCAAAAAGATATAAGGAATTGACTTAAACTATATTTTGAATAGAAATAAAAAATATTAAAATAAAAATAATTTTGTAAGTAATAAATTTTAAATTCAATTTTAAATAATTTAAAATTTAAAATATTTTTTCTAAAAAAAAAATTAAATGAAATAAAAAAACAAATATGTACAAAATGTATTTTTGCTTAGATAATTATAATACTATAAAACCTGAAACTAATAAACCCTAATCTTATTTCAACGTCAATTAAATCCATACACATACGCACACACACAATTTTCAAAACTCTTGACACAAAATTATCAACCATTGTTAAATTGCACATTTTTTTTCAAATGCTTGGATACATTACACATAAGTCAAAGATATTTTGTTCATTGCACTAAAATGACCCAGCCAAGGCTTGAACCAGCGACCTTCTTGCTGTGAGGCGACAGCACTACCTACTGCACCACTGCGTCACCCATATACTTACATAATAAAAAGTAAACTATAAAACTAAACTAAAAACTCAACTTAAAAGCCAGATTTAAACATATAAATGACCCAGACCTTTTGAACACCTTTTTTTTCAAATGTATTGAACGTCACACCATCAGAACTATCAACCGTGTGCCTTCACTTAACAAAGACATTGACTGTTACCAACTTGTCTCTGTAATCTTTCCACAATCCCATAAGATGACAAATCCAACCAAGCCAGAAGGCAACAAAAAAAAAGGAAAAGAAACAAGCAAACAAAACAATAAAAACGGAAAAAAGAAAAAAAAAAATAGCAATACACTTAAAAATACACGAATAGCCAATCTGTCAGCTCATAATAATAATAAAAAAAGCCCAGTGCCTCTCCTGCGCCTGTATATTTTATGGCATTTCAGCCAGACTCTCAAAGCGACTGTGTGATTATTATGCAGCCACTCGATCTTACACCCAGAGCAGCATTTATGGGCTTTCCTTTCCTGCTAGCATTATCCTCCAGAGGTGATCCGACTGCTATTCTCTGAGCCCATGAAAATGCTCTTATTTGCTCTAATCATTCCTCCTAGGAGCACGCCGGGGCTTGTTTAATTGGACTCAAAGGCCCCCGTTCCTTAATTTCGGAGTCATGAATTTGAAATCAATAAGCAATGAATAGGGAAGGAACCATCAGACTGAATTAGTAATCCTTAGGCAGGGCGCTTACAAGGGGAAATTCATAATTCTAGGCTACCCGGGGTAATTATGAATATGCTCAGACCCATTCATCGCATTGTTACATAATTAGCCAGACTAGAAAAGTCTGATACAATGTATGTGTTACAGTACCCTTGTATATGGGTCTCCGAGCAATATCGAATTGCGCTTTTGTACCAGATATTGCATTATACTATAGTCATTACCTTTTAAATAACTTTTTTTTGTTTCATTTATTCATTGGGGACACGTTACAATAAGATTCCATTAGTTAGTGTTAGTTAATGTATTTACTAACATGAACAGACTGTAAACAATACATTTATTACAGTATTTATTAATCTTTTTTAACATTAGTTAACGAAAATTAAGCATTGTTAGTCCACGTTAACTCACAGTGCATTAAGTTGGAGATACATACAGGATAACCATCCTGGATGTACATTGTCCCACTTATTACATGCCACACAAAATAACAATTTGGCATAAAACATTATTCTGAGCCGTAATAGTTTATTAATTGTTTAATTAAATGCCAAGCTGAAAGAACTTAAGACATCTGATGGAGTATACACTATAACCTGTGCATTATTCAGTCACAAGATGGCGCTACACAGTCAAAAACGCAAAGGTGACAGAAGCGAAACTGGCTAAATAAAGCATATACTGACCTATGTTTTATTAATTCACAAGACAAACAGCCAAAAACCACGGCATGACAGACAAGCAGATACATATGAATGTGTATGTAAGTATATGGATTTAAGCGTATTTGCTGACAGTCAAGGTAATTCAAAGTTCCTGGGTGAGCCTGTGTTAGTTAGCGGTTGTTGTCTGAAAATAACTTTGGAATGTTGCGAATGACCAATCAGAACTCACTGCTTCATATTCATTCATTTTCTACCGCTTTTTTTCCGGGGCCGGGGTTGTGGGGGCAGCAGTCTTAGGAGAGAACCCCAGACTTCCCTCTTCCCAGACACTTCCTCCAGCTCCTCTGGTGGGATCCCGAGGAGTTTCCATGCCAGCCGAAAGACATAGTCCTTCCAGCGTGTCCTGGGTCTTCCCCGAGGCCTCCTCCCAGTGGGACATGCCTGGAACACCTCTCTAGGTAGGCGTCCAGGAGGCATCCAAAACAGATGCCCAAGCCACATCAGCTGACTTTTCTCGATGTGGAGAAGCAGCAGCTCTACTCCGAGCTCCACCCGGGTGACAGAGCTCCTCACCCTATCCATGAGGGTGCGCCCTACCACCCTGCGAAGGAAACTCATTTCCGCCGCTTGTATCCGAGATCTTGTCATTTCGATCATGACCCAAAGCTCATGACCATAGGTGAGAGTAGGAACGTAGATTGACCGGTAAATCGAGAGCTTTGCCTTTCAGCTCAGCTCCTTCTTTATCACAACGGACTGGTACATCGACCGCAATACTGCTGCCGCTGCACCAATCCGCCTGTCAATCTCACGTTCCATCCTTCCTTCACTCGTGAACAAAACACCAAGATACTTGAACTCCTTCACCTGGGGTAAGGACTTTCCTCCAACCTGGAGATGGCAAACCACCATTTTCCGGTGGAGCACCATGGCCTCGGACTTGGAGGTGCTGATTTTCATCCCTCATCACTGCTCCATACAACCATGTAATAACTAATGGCTGATTTATACTTCTGCATCAAGCGCACACAAATGGTCCAGCATAGTCTTTGGCGGTTGCATAGCCCTTGCCGTGGCTGACGCAACCCTTTCAAAAGATTTAACTACACATCGCAACAACGCATAGCGCAAGCTCTGTGATTAGTCGGTTTTGTAGCTACGAAGAGTGTGTGCGGTGCTGACAACCACAAGTCTAATGGAGAGAGTGTTTACAAATGTGGAGAGTCAAGAAGGAGCTCTACATGGAAACTTTTGTTTTGTGTTTACCTTTCAAATGTATGTTCGCCGGTTCCCGCCTCTGAATGAGAGAGTTTTAGCTACTTGTAGTGTTCTAAAAAAACTAAACACCCAGAAGAAAACTCGTCACAGAGGAACATAAAAACCTACTGCCAGCTAGCGTTTTGAAAGTGCTAGAGCAGAGCAACACAAACAGCACACAGAAGTACGGTCACGCTGATTACTCGACGCAGAAGTATAAACCAGCCTTAATGTTGTCTGGAATACTTGATTCTGATAGGTCAGTCATGACATTCCAAGGTATGTTACTCCCAGATAACAACTGCTGAAACTAATAGCACAGGTTCATCCTGATATCATCTTGACCATAAGTGAATATGTTTACTTCCATATTTATTGCTTGTCTGTCAAATTGAGGTTCCAATGTAATGGTATAACTTAAAAAAGTTATTTATATTTTGAGGTAACCATTATAACATTCTAAGGAGAATTGAATCTGGCACAGCTCAAGTGTCTGTGACAATAACCTTTTGTATGTATGGACTTGATGACCATCAGGCAGGGTCCCAAAGTAATGGCTGATTGGATTAGCACCAATGCATTTGATCTGGTACTGTTTTGTAGATGACATCAATTGGAGGTTCCATTGCCAGGCTGACTCCTGAGATTTATTAACTACTTTCTAATGACTGTCATGATGACGGTACATAATATTTTACTAGTTATTTTGCAAATATAATAATAAAATTTACCTTAAAAAGCATTTAATAATAAAAAAATAAAAATAAATAAATGTTTTATTCCAGCCAAACTAAAAGAAAAATCACTTTCAAAAGCACCTTTGCCAAAATGTGTTTTACATGTATTAAAAACAACATTCTAATAGGGCTTGGCGATAAAATCGGTATCGATATTTATTGACTGAGCACCATTGTCAGTATCAGTTAAAAAAAAAGATTCCTTATGAAGTTTTGGTGTGAAGGCTATAGTTTTATTAAAATGTGGCTGCGGAGCATGCACCTTGGAAACAATGGCAATAAGTTTAGGGTGTAAGTTTGTCATTTCCAATGGAGGCACGCGACTTGCACGACGTGGGTATGGGAGCGATGCACACATGTTGTGACGAGCACGCATTTTCCAGCCGCACCAAGTAGAAAACATCAGAACTTTTCCAAAAGCCGCGAGCGCACCGTGCTTCATGTAAGTAGAACTAACCAATCTGCATCACACTTTGTATAGAACATACACATTTCAGTAACGATAGGCTAATTACCTCAGACAAACACTGCAGTGCTTTTTACTTTTGGTTTCTTTTCTTGTGCATCCCAGCCACTAGCTCCTCATCTGAAAGAGTTTTTAGCATAGGGGGTAATATAGTCATTCAACTTCACAATTTGTAATGTTGCAATATGGATTTGAATAAGAATGGCTGGTTCCTTTACTTAAAAGCTCAGATTTGATCATCACAATTTGTTTTGTTTACAGAGTTTGAGGTTTACTGTATCATTATTATTCACACCTTACAGATGTTCGTCTACCTTAAAGTTTGCCTTGATTGTTCAATATTTATGCTTTACCAGTGCACACACTTTGTAACGTTTTATTTATCAAGTTTAAGAGTCTCTTTAACACTCTTTATGTTTATTTTATTATAAAGAGATTAGATATTTTGTTCAAATATTTTTTGTTTTTGACTATTAAATTATTTGACTTGGTTAATTTGTTAAATTAAAATAAAGTGGTTAACTAAAATATTAATATTCCTAAATTTATTGTTAAAAATATTCAATAATTATCGATATCGAATGATATGAAACATGATATCATGATTTTTTTTTTTTTTTTTTTGCAATATCGCCCAGCCCTACATTCTAATTTGTTTGACTCGTTTCTGTACTCCTTTCTTATATTAACCAACCAACTACCAATTTTCTGGTAGCACCCATTTTCCCCAAGTTCTGTTTCATTCTGTAAATGTTAATTTAATAGAACTTGGAAATGCTTGCTTTATGTCCAAACAACAATACAGCATGTCTCAAAAGAACAATAGTTAGAAATAGATCCCCTAATAGGCCACACAAAAAAGCTCCACAACATTCAAAGGATACTTCGTCTGATTTTTTAAGGCACTCCAGGTGGGTAGTTTAAAACCCCAAACTTCCCCTTCTTTTCCACTTTTGGTGGTGTATCATTATAGAAAAGTAAAAGTGTTTGGCGCCCAGGGAATCTGAATCTGTGGCAAAATAAAAAGAAGAAGGAGCAAAACAACCAACAGGGTTATATGAAAGCTTGGCACTCAACCTGCCAACTGGCTCCGTCAAATTGGCTAAAAAGCGCATTGTGCAACTTGCCAAACGTATTTCTTGAGCCCAGGACAACACAATGACATCCATCCAGCATCTGATACGGTCCTTATTGTTCTTTGTGACTGAAATCATCATTTCCTGTGGGGGATATTGTACAGTGAGAAAGCGGCCGAGGCTGATGAAGGGTGAATGGGATGTCTGCTGGCTGTCAGAGCGGACCTCACGTCCACTGCCAGAGCTTGCGGCCGGCCTTAAATGAATCTGTCGGCGTAATTGCTCTGCGAGTGCACCGCTCGGTGAGAAGACTACATTCCATTAGGCTGAGAAGACCCTGGGGGGAGACGACGGGATCTGGGCTAGATGTGTTTGTGTGATAGGCCAGGACACCGTAAAGTGAGTGTTGTAACATCTAGGGAACGAGAACGCATAAGTCTACGCTTTTGCCCATTGACGGGTATAGATGTTCTGGTTTGTACAGAAATGTCAGTCACTCATGTGTAAAGTTAAGGAATTCCCACTGGAACGATCTGCAGTTTTGTGGAAAGATAGATTTGTGCATTTCAGAGGGAGACATTTGAGAGAAGAGGATGTACACAACCCATACTCACTAGAAATATGTGCATCAACCTACATGTTTGCATTTTGTTTCATGTTTTAGAGGACTAATCCACTAGGTGGCGCTGTCCACATTTTCACAAATCTGAAATGTGCTACATAGGATATGTTTTGTTGTACATTTCAAATACACATAATTCTTCAACACGTCTACAAGAAGGTGGGGATTGACGTGAGATCACCTAGACCAGGGCCGAACCTGGCCTGCAAGGCAATTTGTTCCGGCCCACCAAATAGTGTGACCAAGACATCAAAAATAAATTTAGTTCAGTCGGAAAACGGTCGCTATAGTTATGAAGTGACGTGCGTCTGTTCAATACAGCACAAGCTGCAGTTGAAGGCTGCACAGAGCGTGAGTCACCTGACATTAAGCGAGTGGCGCGAGTAGCCGAAAACATTTGGATACTGAATCGTAAAGACTTCTCAATGCCACGTTTCTGTTAGACGGAATGAAACTGCTGCAACTAAACAAAGTTATGCCACCTGTGCGTTAGTTTAAAGTTCAGAGCTTATACACCAAGGCTAATATGCATGCACACTGGATTAACTATAGCAGCGGGCCGTTTACATATCGCGTCTTTTCCGCACGCAAGTTCGTTTTTTCCAATGTAAGAATATATGCCAATATGCGCACGCAAGCGGAACGATGCGTCCGCTCCTACCAGACGCACCGAGTAGAATACATCTCACGCCATAGCGGTGAAAGTTGTGCGTGGCTTTCAGTGCAATGTAAACCAAAGATATGTAAGACGAATTATTACAAAATTATTAAAATGATTATGTATGTATGAACGCAGATGATAACAACTGTTAATTTTAATACTTACCTAATATAAGGCTTACATTTACATTAGATGTGATAAACGTGAAGATATGATTATTCTTCACACTATATAAATCACACAACCAAAATCTATAATTGGTATGCAGTTCAAAACATAACATACACTCTCAGAAATAAAGGTACAGGAGCTGTCACTGTGGCAGTACCTTTTCAAAAGGTACATAATTGTACCCGAAAAGTCCATAATAGTACCCAAAAGGTACTTTTTAGGTACATTTGGGCACTAATATGCACCTTTGAGGTACCACTGTGGACTCTTTGGGTACAAATATGTATCTTTTGAAAAGGTACTGCCACAGTGACAGCTCCTGTACCTTTATTTCTGAGAGTGTATGAATGTGTCTGAATGTAGAAGAAGCCTACTTAAGCAATGCACTGCTCGTGCTTTGAAATACAACATTTGAATATGATTGTAAAAAAAGCCTATTGTACAATGCACTGATATTATGTAGTGTCAAAATACAAGGTATTAACATTTCAATGTAGAAAAATACAACGTGGGTGTCTTAATGAGCAAAACTACAACATATGGGCTCTTATATGCTGTTGTGTCATCACTTATATTGCAAGTCATATCTCTCCGGCCCCTCATTTGGGATGGTCTTCATGAACTGGCCCTCATGACAAACTAATTGAATAGCCCTGACCTAGACCATTGAACCACTGATCTAAACTCTTCCCTAAACCCAACCAATAGTGTTTTCAAAAGCAAATGTAAGAAAAAAGTGCACTGCAACCACATAGATTTACCTTGATTGTGCATTACTTTCATCTCTTTTCTGAAACTATGCAGACTTAAAATCTAGTACAAAGTGAGCTATCTAGAAAAGTGACCACATAAAAAATAAATAAATAAATAAATAAACTGAAAATTGGTAAATAGAGATGGATAGGTAAAGCAAATGTATTTGATCACAATGAATAGACAATGTCAAGTTGTTTTGTGGTATTTATTTGATATTGTATAAAGAACTGAATGTAAATAATCCTTTCATTAATTTCATTAGTTTGTAAAAAGTTGTTTACATCATATTGTTCACTTTACCTACAAACTGCAGTCAAACGTATGTTTTTGTTTGTTTTGTTTGTGTTTGTGTGTAATTTCAGATACAAGTCCTGCACAATGGCTAGAGGGATTTTGAGGCATTCTTCTTGCAGATTACAGGCCAGGTCACTATGCGATAATGGTGTAGAAAAACATTTCCTGACTTTATCCTCCAAAACCCACCAGAGTGGCTCAATAATATTTACATCAGGTGTCTGTGCAGGCCATGGGTGATGTTCAACCTCGCTTTCATGCTCATTAAACCACATTGTCACGAGTCTTGCTCTGTGTATTGGTGCATTATCATCCTGATATATGACACTGCATTCAGGATTCAATGTTGGAAACATTGGATGCACATGGTCCTCCCGAATGGTTTGGTAGACCTTGGAAGTGACATGATCATCTAGCACAAGTATTGGGCCTAGAGAATGTCATGAAATTGGAGCCCAAACCTTCAGTGAACCACCCCCTTGCTTTTCTCTGGTCACGCAACAGCCTGAGTGGTATGCTTCTTGGGGCTTCTCCACATTGTAACTCTCACGTGTGGGAAAGACAGTGAAGGTGGACTCATCAGAAACCAATACATGTTTTACATTGTCCACAGCCGTTATGTCAGTTGGCAGGATGAGTGACCAAAAGTTTGGCTATAGCAGCCCGGCGATGTACATTGACCCTGTGGACTTCCCAACAAACAGATTTGGTGAAAACAGGAGAGGTGATGTGCACATTTAATTCTGCAGTGAGTTGGGCAGCTGTGGTCTCAAAAACATTTATTGTATGACCCTAAACTGAACACTTACAGGAAACCTGTGGCAAAAAATTTAATGTCAAAAGACCCTGTTAAGTATGATTTTGAAGCATTTTGAATTACAAGGACATTGATCATGTCCCCATAAACCACAATGTTACTGTACAACTGTCATAACCATGTCATTATACAATACACTGTCCTTGTAAACCACAAAAACCAGCACACACACGCAAAAAAAACAAACATTTTGTTGCTATTTAAGTGTTTGAGCGTTTACAAGAACCAAAAAGGTTCATTTCTGCACATCAAGCAGGCATGACTGACCTTCTGTATAAAGTCTACTGATCAGTTTATAAATCAGTCAATTTGAATGTTATCACTTGATTGAATGGGTGTTATCAGTGGTTATCATCTGATAGATATGGGCCTGCAGGGGCCTTCTGCACCTACTGGTAAGCTTAGAAGGCTGTTATCATCCATCCACGTGGTTAATCAGCTATAGATTACATATTCCCATTAAATTTTACCCCAACCTTAAACCCAACTGTCACAGTAATGTAAAAACAGATCTGGATCTGGAGTCTTCTCTATTAGTATAGCTGATTAACCATGTGGATAGATTATAACAGCCTTCTGAGCCTACTAGTAAGCGCAGAAGGCCCCTACTGGCCCATATCTGATAATCACTGATAACGGCCATTCAATCAGATGATAACATTCAAAGCAGGTGTTATACAGGTAAATCCAAAATGAATTAGTTTCATCATACAAAGCAGTCATGTCTATGCAGTGGATTTGGATTAAAATGCTTGATTCAAAGGATATATTTATGTCTTTATTTACTAATGTTTTGTTCTATATAAATGTTTTGAAGTGTCAAAGATTTGCATGAAAAGGCTTTCAATGGAGGGACAAAAATCCATCCCAGGCTCATTCTGATTACGCACCCCTATATACATTTTTGGAGAGATCAAAATACATACAAAAGCTACGTTTTTTTGCAGTTTTTGTTTTTCGCGAATCCACCAGAGGCCGCTGTGTACGCTTTTTCAGATCTCAAATTTCTCTCACGAGAGCCATTCGCATCTGCTGTTCTCACGTAAACCCACCAGAGGCCGCTGTCGACAGACTGACTTGCTGACTGACCAACCAACCGATCCTCCCACCATCTCTCTTTCCTAAACCCAACCAATAGACCAATTACCATGTTTGTAAACATTCAGGATGCGCACGCAGAGAGGTGGCAGAAAAAAAACGGGAGCGCTAGCATTTACAGCGAGGGAATGACATCCGATGCGGTACAGAGTTTGTTGTTGTCTTAGAAATAAGTTAGATTGATTGCATATTATATATATTATTTACATAATGCTTACAGTGTATTATAACAGCTTGTCACCCAGTGATAAGCACAGTGATTCTGTAAAATTAACGTTAAAGTGAGCGGCATTCGTCTGACAGGTCCATTTGCGATAGCAGCCTCCCAATGGATATTGAATAAAACGAAATGACCAAGCATCCAGCCCGAAATATAATCTCATTGAAGCTCCAAGAGATTTTACGAGAGAAGTTAAAGCCCTACAAGTGTTTGGATGCCATCAATTGTGTTCTGTGTCATCATGTGCAAGAAATAATGTTCCCTGATTACCAGATTCAAAACTATGTAGTGCTAAAAACCGAGGTTCTGCCGAGCCAAAGACAAGGAAAAAAAGACGGAGCTAACGTTATACAAGGCCAGGGTGATCATCAACAAGCAGAAAAACAGCATTCTGACAGCGAACTACACCTGAACTTACGGCAGGCCCAGGGTATGTGAACTTGCACATAAAGGTAAAGTTGGTTTTATATTCGCACATTCGGACTTTCCCCTTAATATTATATTTCATAAACGTATTATTTGATATTAGCAGCCAATGACTGGCAAAGTACAACATTGTTCACAGTCGAATAAACAGTGTTCTTGTTGTTTTCAAGTCACACTTGCAGGTTATTTCAGACCGAATACTCAGTGCTGTGGTAAACAATATAGGGAGTGTGTCACAATTTGTCACTGAATGAATGTGTGAATATAAAACCAACTTTACTTTGATAACTTACACTTTCACGTTTCATTCTTAGCATTCAGTGTCCGCAGTTTAATTAACTATATGTAACTGTTTTGCCGAAAACCATTGCTGCAATCAAAAATGAGTAATGTATATGATTCAGCATAGCGTAAACTTCCCTGATATAACATGAGAACTGCAGAGTCCAGCATTTATAATTAGTTCGTCACTTCATTCAGCTCCCTTTTAGCCAAAGACGTCTGCAGTCGGCATTGAAAGCAGTGTGGTGTATGCTAAAAGTTAAGTTTTCGAATTTGGCATCCTACCGCAAAACACGACATGTTTGCTATAGCAGCCGGTCTTTTTCTGCAACCGGGGACCCGTGTGACGTCATGTGTGACGTAGGTTGGTAATTGGTCTATAGGGTTTTAAAAAGCACCAACTGACCCGCCCACCCCCTTCCCTAAACCCAACTGACAGTGTTTTAAAAAGATCCAGAAAAAGAAAAGCCCCCTGATTTTTACCACGTTTTCAGATTTTACCACAATCTCACCCTGTTATTTACTATTTTAGCTTTTGTATTTGTCTTACCTGCTTTCTGGAACCGTTCTTCACCAGACTCAATTATGGGTAACTCCGCTCTGCGTCTCAAGTCCACCAACATATGTGTTGAGCTACCAGACAAACTAGTAAAGCTGTCCATACGGAGGTAAGCGCTTAGCTGGTATGCAAGAAAAGGAATGGCATCATACCGCCCCATAGCGTTCGTTTTAAAGATGAAATGCAGCCATATGTAGCTCGGGATACATAATTGGCAATCTCCAGAAATGTATATAGGGCTACATTTTCAGAATGAACCTATGTTGCAAAAATCTTTAAGACTTCATTATAAATTCCAAACATGTTGTGGAATGACATGCGGGTGAATTAATGATGACTGTTTTTGTCATTTGTTTTTATTATTATTGTTCGTTTTTAAGAATATCTACCATAGTTAAATTTAAAATTCAATATCAGGATTTTTCTCTGATAGTTAATGCCTGCTTTACACAATCCTTTCTCTTTTTTTTTCACTCAATGAATGGCTTGCTGTACTCAGAAATATGCCATGCTGTTGCAGAAGTACAAGCTGTGAACCATATTTAAAATTTTCTTTGTTCAATTTCTATTAGCAACGTTTATTCACATAAAACACAAGAGAAACATGTGAATTGAAATGAAATGTAATTTGCATCTTTTCTGAGTTCTTCAAGGTGAAACCGCATCAATCAACTTCAGGTAGTCGTCTGACTGAGTGCTATTCTAATGGGAAGAAATTGGCAGCTTCTGAGTCAGTCCAGCTGCAGTAGAGGAGCACATTAGCAATCAATGTTTCTACCACTGTGGGTTTCAGATTTGTTATTTATAGATTTGGCTAGCGCACATTTTCTCTGGATGAAAAAAAAAAGCCTCTCAGCAACAAATCTGACAGGCTTCAGCAGTTAGACAGGACACCTAAGGCTGGAGGTGCTACCGAACATTAATATGGGTCTATGAAAGTGCTCGAGACAGCAGTCTTTCTAATATGTTTTAGACATTCTCAAATTATATACAGTACTGTAGACAAACTGTGCGGATCAAAGTCAAGCAACCGTACAGTGAGATGGGAGTATATTTACAGCATAGACTAGCAATGCTGAGGCTTGTGATTCCAATATTGAAGCAAGCTTATATAAATGTTTGTCATTTTAATAAGCAGGTTTTGAAGACCTATTTAAAGAGCCCCTATTATGCGTTTTTGAAAATGACATTGCATGCAGTGTGTAACACAGCTCTAAGTGAATGAAAACATCCAGCTGAGGTTTAAATCTGAAAGTGCAACGTGTTTATTGATTCTAAAAGGAAAGAGACCACTAAGAGTCGAATAAATGATTCGTCTTTTGTTCAGATCTGTTGCCTGCTTGGGAACAAATAAATCGCTGAACAAATCATATGGGAGTCGTTGGCATAATTAGGTAAAAATAAATGCTTATTATAAGACAATAAAAGAGTTTTTTGAAATTGCATGCATATCACCCTGTTGTTGGAGACCCCCGGAAACAAATATATGACCTTTTATAATGCATAATAGGGGCTCTTTAATCATAACATGCATGTATTCTCATGCATCATGGCATAAAGACACCGTTCTTTCTTAAATCCAGGTGGATGCTGCACACTGGTGGTGGATGAGGAGATTCCCCCCAATATGTAAAGCGCTTTGAGTGTCTAGAAAAGCACTATATAAATGTAAGGAATTATTATTATTATTATTATTAAAGTTATGGTTTTCTTTCTAATTCACATTAAAATTAATTATTAGCATTATTTTTAAAACGCTAACATATTTTTTAAGACTGATTACAGAATTCAGTCTGAATACATTTCTTAAAAGCAAGCAAACCAGCCTGATCTCACGAGGAATCGTAACGATTTTACGTTGTCAGTTTAGTAGCTAATTCGTATGAATAAATACGAAAAAATTTACATATTTAAAAAGGAGCCTTGGCACCCAACCCCACCCCTAAATCGAACTGTCATTGGGGGATAAGCAAGTCATTCTAAATCGTACGAACGGGATCATATGAATTAGCCACTAAATCAAAAAGTCACGAATTGGCGTGAGATCGTGTTGAGCAAACAGCATAATATGTCGCTTGCAGCATCTTATGCTGAGTTCAGAATGCATGATTTTAGCCCCTATTTTGACTCGCCAACAGGTTTAGAGAAATCACCCACAAATGCCTGAAATCACAGGCAAATCGGTGCTCGTTCACGTGACTTATGCTGTGTGCACACCATACGCGAAACGCGGTGATAGATCGCATTATTCACACGTAAATAGACGCGTGAACATTTTGAGTTTACTCGCTTCATTCGCGCATCAAATTCACTGTGCAATAGTCGCAGATTCATGTGATGGGCAGGGCTTCTCTGCCTGTTGACTCTAGCTTCGTTGCCAAATGGCTAACATGGATTTTATTGAGAGAATAGCTGTGTTTATGTGCTTTATGAAGGCTGAAAAACAGCGTTGATACGTTTGGAGCCATGTCTGATTCCACTAGATCCTTTCGGGTGCACCCAGCTCTATGAGGGCTTCTGTCTGCCCGTTGACTTTAGCTTCTTGCTAAATGGCTAACATGAATTTTATTGAGAAAATAGCTATGCTTATGTGCTTTATGAAGGCTGAAAAACAGCGTAGATACGTTTGGAGCTGTGTCCACTAGATTCTTTGAGAGGTGCACCCAGCTCTGTGAGCTCATAAACTCCTCCAGAAACTGTACCTGGATGATGGAGGCTTTCAGCGGTGCTTCTGACTGAGCCGAGCCCAGTTTGATGAACTGTTGTCGGTGTGAGCAGGAGGATTTTCCCCCTGGACACCAACAACAGGCGCTAAGTCATAATCTCGCGCCACCTCATTCGTGCGTATCGTGCCGCAGGATTCGTGCCTTTGCATTGACTTAACATGTAAATCACTCACACTTGACACTTCTTCCTCGTCTGGTGTGAACGCAGCATGAGAATCACACAGTGTGAACTATCAAAGACGCAATCTGAGAGAATCACTGATTAGTTGCCGACGCCTTTGAGATATTTGGCTAAATCTGCCCATATGGCATCCTAACCATGCCGTCGCTTCATCCAGGTGGATGCTGCACACTGGTGGTGGATGAGGAGATCCCCCCAATGTGTAAAGCGCTTTGAGTGCACAGAAAAGCGCTATATAAATGTAAGGAATTATTATTATTATTAAATATCTGGAGCTGTCGGCGATTCAAATCCTGCCGTGTGAAATGTGTTCTGATTGAAAATAACATCGGCGACCACCTACAGCCATTAAGAGAACAGCATCCACTAGTGCGTATATCTACAGGCCAGCGGGAGGTTGGGGTGAAGTTAAAAAGGCTTGTTTTCAGTCTATTTGGAGCCAAGAAATGGAGGAAAAACTAGTGGAAATTTGGCAGGAGTGCCTGTTTGACGTCTCAATACCTCAACCAAGTGGAAAAAGAAAAAGGTGGAGGAGAAATTATTCCATTCAAAAGTCAGGTGAGCAAAATAAATACATTTTCTACCACTTAAGACTTCTTTCTAATTATATAGGCTTGTAAATGACAAAAGATATACTAAGTGACCTAGCATTGTGAAACGTAGTTTGCGGACCAAGATAAAGTTGTGGGCGATTCTTCCTATTGTAAAGTCATGCAGTGTGAATTGATCCATCTTGCAGTGTAAACACAGCAGTGACGAAATGCTATCTCAGATAGTCATGCACCGTGAAATCATCTGATGCAAATACTTTGAAAATCGTGCAGTCTGAACTCAGCATTAGCATCTTTGTACACATACATACCAAAGGGAAATTTAGGAAATATGATTATGTTATTCATATAGTGCCCAGCATAAACACCCTTCCTGCTTTTAAATTAATATTGTCTCTGTGGGTATTCAATAAGATATTTGCGCACATCTGGTTTATTGGTTTTACATTAGATTAGTCAGTATCAAATGAAAAACTATTCTAGCAAATCAATTTAAGATTGTGGAGCAAGAATTACTCCCCAATGAATAAGCTAGGAAAAAAACGGTCACACTTTATTTTGACGGTCCGTTTGTTGAATTTAAGTTACATTGCAACTAATTATCATTAGATTATAAGTAGACTGTTAGGTTGGGGTTAGGGTTGGGGTTGGGGTTAGGGTTAGTGTAAGTTGACATGTAATTGCAAAGTTTCTTATAGTCAGTTAAATGTCTGTTGAAGGACTGTTAAATGTCAGTGTCAACAGATATTAAGTAGACAGTCTACTAATATTCAAATGGACCATCAAAATAAAGTGTTACCAAAAAAACAAACAAGATATGATAGTTATTAGTAGTGTGTGTGGGGGGGGGGGGGGGGGTCAAGAGGGCCATACTGTAAATAAATAAATATATGTAGTTGAGTTTGCTGTAGGATGTCATTTTTTTTTTTACAACCCATTAAACTTAAAAGTATTATTGTTTCTAATCTTAAAGATTTCAAGTGACCAGACTCTTATGTTAATGAACATTGTCATTTTTACATAATTTGCATAAACATTAACTTTTAAGTCAGGGATCGTGTTTTGAGATGATTATTCCATAAATGAAAAGTTCTACTTGAATGACTTAAATTATTGTTGCTACAATGATTGCTATATGCTGTTTGAATTCCGATTTAGATTTTGCTGTACTGCTGATAACAAGATTACATTCACAAGAAGCAAAAATAGCAGCAGCTTGCAGGTGGAACCCGTTGCTCAAATGTTTAATCTCCTGAACACTATAAAAAAAGGGGTTAAATAAATCTAATTCCAGAAGCTCATTAGTCAATGCAGTCAACCATACAGCAGGTAAATATGACCATCACTCACACAGACGATATTATCCATAATCCATTTGCTTACATTAACATATTTGCAAATATGCATGAACCCTTGATTATTTGTATATTTACAGAAGGCTCCCATCAACTCATTAGAAAGAAGAGCTTTGTGTGCATGCAGCTGAAATGTACAACAGCATTATAATTAATAACAAAATGAAAGAAAAATGTAAATGGACAAAATATGAAAACACTTAAAAATACTCTGTTTTCCTGTACTTACTGGACTTACAATGTTTTATGCATGGTTTTGAATATACACTCACCGGTCACTTTATTAGGTACACCTGTCCAACTGTTCAATAATGCTGATTTTTCATCAGCAAATCACAATGCAGTTAGGCATGTAGACATGGTCAAGACGATCTGATGCAGTTCAAACCGAGCATCAGAATGGGGAAGAAAGGTGATTTAAGTGACTTTGAACGTGGCATGGTTGTTGGTGCCAGACGGGCTGATCTGAGTATTTCAGAAACTGCTGATCTACTGGGATTTTCATGCACAACCATCTCTAGTGTTTACAGAGAATGATCCGAAAAAGAGAAAATATCGAGTTCTGTGGGCAAATGCCTTGTTGATGCCAGAGGTCAGAAGAGAATGGCCAGACTGCTTCCAGATAGAAAGGCAACAGTAACTCAAATAATCACTTGTTACAACTGAGGTATGCAGAAGAGCATCTCTGAACGCACAACACGTCGAATCTTGAGGTGAATGGGAAGCAGAAGACCACACCGGGTGCCACTCCTCTCAGCTAAGAACAGAAAACTGAGGCTACAATTCGCACAGACTCAACAAAATTGGACAATAGAAGATTGGAAAAACGTTGCCTGATCTGACGAGTCTCGATTTCTGCTGCGACATTAGGATGGTCGGGTCAGAATTTGGCATCAACAACATGAAAGCATTTATCCATTCTGCCTTGTATCAACGGTTCGGCTGCTGGTGGTGGTGTAATAGTGTGGGGGATATTTTCTTGGCACACTTTGGGCCAATTAGTACCAATTGAGCATTGTGTCAACGCCACAGCCTATCTAAGTATCGTTGCTGACCATGTCCATCCCTTTATGACCACAGTGTACCCATCTTCTGAGGGCTACTTCCAGCAGGATAACGCACCATGTCATAAAGCGTGAATCATCTCAGACTGGTTTCTTGAACATGACAATGAGTTCACTGTACTCAAATGGCCTCCACGGTCACCAGCTCCCAATCCAATAGAGCACCTTTGGGATGTGGTGGAATGGAAGATTCTCAGCCGACAAATCTGCAGCAACTGCGTAATGCTATCGTATCAATATGGACCAAAATCTCTGAGGAATATTTCCAGTACCTTGTTGAATCTATCCACAAAGGATTAAGGCAGTTCTGAAGGCAAAAGTGGGTTCAACCTCCCTAAATATAATTAATAAATGTGTGGAAAAAATTAAAAGTCTTGGAAAGAAAATATATGTATGGGTTTTAGTATGAAATATTATAAAATTTGTTCTAATTTATAAAGGTCTCATAACATGTCTTCCAAATTTCTGATAAAATATCTTCAATTTTAGAACTTTTATTGAAAATAATGTTAAAATAACAAATAATATTTTTTCTTTGTGATTAAAATATTGATTTGAGACATTGTGACAGAACAATACTTTTATTATGAATTGGGAAGTAATGTCATCAGTAGTTACGGAATAACTTCTAAAAAGGGTCATTTTTGAGTCATTATCAAAGGTCAATCAGTCTAATCTCATCCACTCTAATCTATCTCATTTGTCAGCCCTAACAATGTTAACATGTACAGTATTCTCTGCTATTATCTAAGTGTAAGACTCTCCAGGCTTTTATTTTGACATCCTGTGGGGTAGTTCAAGCCTTAATTGAGGTGGTGAGACCTCTACCAACTCTCTTTTCTAATTTGCACCTTTTTCTCCAGCAAATCATAGAGTCGGCGGCTAGCAGATGTCGGCAGTATAATAAGGTGACCCTCGTTCTACATTATGTGTCAGTCACGGAGGATCACCCCTTAAGCTGAGCCCCAGAGCTCCTGATTTCAGTATAGCGCAGCTGTGCAAGTCTGCATCAAAACGATACGCCAACTTATTGTGCACTTAATGCTGTGCCGGATGCCCACGTGACGCATTTATTAGAGCCAAGAATTCAGCAGGCATTACACATACTATGGCAATCAAATAATGAAGGTGTTTGCTGGCCTAGAAAAGTCAATGCAGGTGGCAGTTCTTCCTCTGACGCCTTCTGGAATCTACAAGCATCTCTGAGACAAAGACTGATTGAGGTTTCATTCTACTTTGTGAAGTGGTTGGACCAGATTTTTTCCATTTAACACATGTTGTCTTAGAATTCTGTATACACTGTTGTGACCAAAATGAGCTGCCTTGGCTAAACCTCTAAAATAAAGCAGCTAAATTTAATTTTAATCCTAAAATCTAATTTGTGTGAAGAAACAACCTTATCTTCATCACAAACTCTGTGAATGTCTAAGTTTTTCTTTATCAGTGTGGAGTATTTCATTAAGTTTAATATGTGGGCAACACTTCGCAGGTAGCAAAGAATTCTGGCCCAGATTTGGCATAAAGCTGGCACAGCAGGCAATTATTCGTCAATGGCATACAGCATGTGGGCCAAACATGGCCTGGGTTTGGAAAAGGTGGCACCGTCTTTAAGGCCGCACACAAGACTTGGGCCAGATGTCAAATGTAGTGTTTGGCCCAGATGTTAAAAATGTATACGTGGGCCACGCAAGTTTGGCCTGTCTTGACCCACATTTCAATTATTTTTGAGTGAAGAAAAAGATTCTACCAATCAGGTCGCTTCGAGAAAAAAGCATGCCCATTTTGGCCTAAAGCCCACTGCTTCATGGGTTTATCAATTTAATTGTAGTCGTGACTCAGTTCTGGCCCAGTTCTGGGTTATTAACTAGGCTGAAACTTGGCCCAGATATGGTCCATGTTTGGCCCTTGTATGGAAGCCAGACTTGGTCCAGTCATGTACCGTAATTCACTGTGGCATGTGGACCAAGCAAAAACTGATTGTGTGGGCCAGATCTGGGCCAGAGAAATTTTGCTATGTGGGTTGTTTTCGACAGAAATATTATGATATACTACAGATATAATATGTTTTCTCATGATATAAGTACCTTCATAAGTGTAAGTTTTTAGCAGGACAGAATAATTTTTTTGTGTGTGTGTGTAGGTGTTTGAGTCTGTGTGTGTGCCAAAATTGACCCGAAGGACAACCGTTGTATCCTAAAATATGTACAGACATCATGAAAATAGAAAATTATATATGTATATATTATATATATTTCTAATGTTGGGTCTGGGCAGCACTGTGGCTCAGTGATTAGCACTGTCGCCTCAACAAAGTCGCTGGTTCGAGTCCCGGCTGGGCCAATTTCTGGGTGGCGTTTGCATGTTCTTACCGGGTTCGCGTGGGTTTCCTCCAAGTGCACTGGTTTTCCCCACAGTCCAAAGGCATCCACTATAAGTGAATTACATATGCTGGAATAGTTGGTAGTTCATTCCGCTGTGGCGACCCCTGATAAATAGGGGAGTAAAAGCTGATTTATACTTCTGCGTCATGCGCACGCATATGCTCTGGCGCAGCCTGCGTGTGGTCACATAGCCCTCGCCGTGGCCGTCACCAACGCTGATGCGCACCTCTCAAAAAATGTAACTACACATCGAAACGACGCTTCAAGAGTTCACACTTAGCTGATGATTGATTATAAAGCAAGTTTGGCATGCTGTCCCGGGAGAGAGCCCTGAGCCCAAAAGGTCCTTGAGCCCTGGGCTCCCTCCCGTTTGCAGGGCGAGAGGGGAGCTTTGAGCTCAGGTAGATCTCGAGAACTCCCCCCTTTTTTGATAAGAGTTGATGACAGAAAATAATTGCTATGAAGAGATATGCTGATGAATAAAAGTTTGACTAGTGCTAAATTTAGATTTGATCAATTAACTTGTAGTGCATGTTTTTTGGAATGTGGGAGGAAACCGGAGAACCCGGGGGAAACCCACGCGAGCATGGGAAGAACTTCGCACAGAAACGACAGCCAGTCTATTAAAGGACTAGAACCGGTGGCGTTCTTGCTGTGAGGCAGCAATGCTAATCACTGGGCCACTGTGCCGCCCTATGAAAGAAAAAAGGGAGGAGTAGGGGTGGAAGGGGGGATTCTTCAAATCGAAGATGACTGTAGTGAAAAACCCTGGCTCTTTATAGTGGGTTAGGAATCGTCTGATTGGTTGGTCATACATGGTTACTGCATAACCAGCCGTGTTCAATCATAATCACGTGATTCTCTCGAAATTAGTTTATAAATATACTTCACATAGTGCAAGCTCTGTGATTGGTCGACTTGGTAGCGCTGACGAGTGTGGCCAGGACTAAAAGCCGCGTGAACCCGTTGGAGCGAGTGTTTACAAGTGTCGAGTTCTGTGAAGGAGCTCCAGAAGGAAAGTTTTGTTTTGTGTTTACTCTATGATTAAAGTTGTTGCACGTCCGCCGATTTCCACCTCAAAATGAGCGAGTTTGAGCTACTTCTACATTAAGGTAGTGTTCAGAAAAAAACAAAACACCAGTGAAAAAACTCGACACAGAGAAACATAAAAACCTACTGCCAGCTAGCGTTTCGTAAGTGTAGAGCAACACAAACAGCGCACAGAAATATAAATGCACAGATACGCGCAAGGCATGCGATGTGGGTCACGCCGATCACTCGACACAGAAGTATGAACCAGGCTTAAGCCGAAGGGAAATGAATGAATGAATGAATAAATAATGTTGGGGCCATTTTAGAAAAGGTCACACAATTTCAAGATAAAAAAAGGTGTTAAAATGGTGGCTGGGTAATTTTTGACCTGTAAGTCAGGAGGAGGGTTAAAAAAAGTTGTTTATGCAAGTTATTATAACCTTATAGCAATGTTTTAGTACCTTATAGAACGGTTTAAAGTTTAAGATTTTTTTTTTTTTATTATTGAAATATTTCAGTGTTTCAATGAATTTAGTTTGAACTCATCCAATGCAATATCTGGAACCAATATGAAAAGCCATGAAAGAATTTAAATTGCTGCTTTATCATTCAACCCTTACATTAAAAAAGCCTTAAAAGTCCATAAATACAGTATATGTTTTTGTTTGTTGTGAATAAGTGCCCTCTGGAGGTAAATATTGCATATTGTGCTTTTTATGAGTGTCCTCTAGTGGATGTAAAAAGAATGGCAGTGTCATGTTATGCTGATGTTCAGTTTGCACTGCATTGTGAACCAATGTCCAATCCAGCTCAAAAAAAAACAAATAACTACTTTAATTCTTTTCAGCAATTTTCACAAAACAAAATTAACATGATGGAACACAACACTTGTACCCCAATGATTATTGTACAACTGAACTTTTACCATTAAAAAAAGAGGGTAGTTCAGCACAATTAAAAAAATAGATTAGGCAAATAAGGGAAATATAATTGTATATAAAAAAGCAGCAAATAACATTGTAACTGAACAAATTACTGCATAAATATACACACAGGCTCATTGGAAATATGTGATTCAGCTTGAAATTTTGTGAAAGGACAAAAACGTACTTCAATATACACTTGACTGCAGTTTCTAGCTAAAATTTACATTATGGGGGAGTTTGACGTCAATGACTTTTGTTTTATTCACACTAATCATATTTATAGCGCTATATTATCAATGAAAAAAATCTTATTTTCATGCAGTTCTTTGCAGAACACTAAATAAAAACTACAAAAACTTAACAGTCAGGGGCGGATTTAGTGATTTGGGGGCCCCAAGTCCTGAAAAGCACTACTTTTATTTATTTTTTATTTATTTTGCTGTTTTTCATATCACTCAATATTCTTTTCTATGTTTTATCCTGATGTAAGCTTTACATTTTAAATAATTAGATGTCCTAAAATAAATTTACAACTAAAAATAATAATATACTTTTTATAAATTTGACTGCTGGACTGCTCCATGATAGAGGGTGGCGGATATATTTTTTTCATAATAATATTATTACATAACATTATGTTATTATAATTATATTATATTTTATTGTATATTAAATAATATTTAATTATGTAAAAAAATTATTTGTTTGACTCTCACTATTCAAAATATGATAGAAAATTATGTTATAAATAGTTTATAGGTATAATTTATACTTCTAGATATTTATTGGAGGCCCCTATATGTCCTGTGGCCCTAAGCGGCTGCTTTCCTTGCTTATTGGTTAAATCCGCCCCTGTTAACAGTGACTATAGTTTGACTTTGTAATCGAAAAAGTTTGCCTCACCTATCCTTCTACATATGGACAACTTTTTCTGGTGTGGTCAGTTTGCTCAGTACCTCACGTTGTACAGTGTTGTACTTTTGAAGCATGGTTCCACAAAACATAAAACCAATGTAAGATTAAGGTAAAACTATGTGGTTGCAAGGCATTTTCCTCTCAGATTTGCTTTTTAAAACACTATTGATATGGGCTGTAATGGCCTCTACACTGGGATCTCCACACAGAAACCCAGCACAATCTGGTCTCATTTCTATCTGCTTTAAGCTACGAATATTTGGATCCCAAATCAGCAGAACAAAACAGAGATATGATCACAAGCTGTAAATTGTGGGCACACTTGTGATCCATATACTGCATCAACAGCTCCAGTGTGATATCTTGTGGATATTCATCAACGATAGTCATTGGTGATGGTGTTATAGCACGTATTTTTATTGTTGTCTGCTTTTTTTATTCGGTTTCTTTTGCTTATATTAAAGTTTGCTGGTAGGGAAAATCTATTCATCTGCATCGTCCATTTATACTTTGACTTTGCATTTCAATTTATACTTTAATTGCACTTAACATGCAAATTAGAATAGAAACGGTATAAAAAGCATCCAAACGCACTGACAGTTATAGTAACGATACATTGTTATGGGTCAATAATGCTACCATTAGGCACAAATCCATACACTTCTCCTTCCTGGCTGTTCTTTCTATGAGGGCATTCTGTAAAAGCACAGCCCAGGCATGTCTACTTGTTGGCTATTAGCGTTATATCTTATTGCACAACAGTTATCTGTTTTTTGACTAAAAAGTGAAAGATAGTAATGCCTTGCCTGCCAGGGGGACGTTCCACTAATGGTGTGACGTCGTGTGAAAACTAACAATTGGTTGGGTCTAAAGAAGGATATAGGTCAGTGGTGACGTTTTTCAGATTAAATATGTCGACAGCACCCTCTAGTGGATTTGTCATCTGAAACCTGCAATAAAACATACCCAGAGAAACGTATTTTACTATTCACAAAAATGTGATTTGAGACACATGGTTAATAATTCCTTACATTTATATAGCGCTTTTCTAGACACTCAAAGCGCTTTACAAATTGGGGGGAATCTCCTCATCCACCACCAGTGTGCAGCATCCACCTGGATGACGCGACGGCAGCCATTTTGCGCCAGACCGCACACCACACACCAGCTGATTGGTGGAGAGGAGACAGAGTGATGAAGCCAATTATGATATGGGGAGGGTTCGGAGGCCATGATGGACAGAGGCCAGTGGGCAGATTTGGCCAGGACGCCAGGGTTAAACCCCTACTCTTTCTCGAAGGACATCCTGGGATTTTTAATGACCACAGAGAGTCAGGACCTCGGTTTAACGTCTCATCCGAAAGACGGCGCTCACTGAGCAGTATAGAGTCCCCGTCACTATACTGGGGCATTAGGACCCACACAGACCGCAGGTTGGGCGCCCCCTGCTGGCCTCACTAACACCACTTCCGGCAGCAACCTAGCTTTCCCATGTGGTCTCCCATCCAGGTACTGCCCGCGCGCAGCCCTGCTTAGCTTCAGTGGGCGACCATGTGAGAGTTACAGAGAGCTAGCTGAGCTAGCTTAACTCTTATTGCTCATCGGCACAGGGTAAACATAACTCATACTTAGACATCTGTACTGTAGAGGTACACTATTACTACAGAGAAGTGTTTACTATGTAAATTGAAGGCTGTAATCGAAAACGTTACTGAATTCAGCAGGCGTTACACACATGATGGCAATCAAATAATGATGTTTGCACCTACAAAGGGCCAAGGTGCATCAATGCCTGTGGCAATTCTTCCTGTGACGCCTTCCGAAAAATGCAAGCATCTCTGTGACACAGATGGCGAGGCTGACCGAGGTTTCATTCTCCTGCGTGAGGTGGCAGGACAGCTTTGTGCGAGATAGCAGATTTAAATAATCAAACAGGAGAAAAGGAGGACTTCTTTTTACAGGAACTAGAGGCAATTTTAATAGACAAATATGACAGTTTGACAGTTGGAATAGATTCATGTGCTCTCCGCTTTAGGGGACTGATGTGTCAAACGTTGTTCTCCTGAATAAATCCTAAGGCAAACATCTCATGAAAAGACCTCATGTGAAGGGGAACATATCAATTTGAGGTCTGGGTGAGAAGGGATTTGAAGAACAGGACTGGCTTTTCAGTCTCTGTGAGATTCGACAGGTAAATAAGTGTCGTTTTTCAGTTTCAATGTTTATTGGCTAGATATCATATTTTAATTGGCCAGTCTATACATAGACATTGTTTGAACTCAGTACCATACATTTTAGAGCTGATGCAATTTCTGTAACCAATATGAAAAGCCTTGGAACAATATAAATTGCAGCTTTATTATTCACCTCTTACACTGAAAAACAGCCTTAGTCCATAAATATCTGTTTTTTCTTGCTACAAAACCAGACAAAATACTATATAATATGAAAAGTGGTCTACAACAATTAAACCAAAGAAAGTGTAATAATAGGCTACAGCTTTGTGTCCAGTTTGTTTATTTGTTTCTTTTTTAATCCAAGCAAAAAATACAAGTAAATATTACATTTTATAGCATTTAATAATAAAAATAATAGTTTTCAGATTCACAAAAACGTCAACAGTGCCCTCTAGTGGATTTGTCATCTGAAACGTGCAATGAAACGTACCTGGAGAAACGTATTTTACATTTTACATATTTCCAGTGAGCCTGAGCTCAGGAATATACACTACCTGACAAAAGTCTTGTAGTCAATCTCAGTTGTAAGAGCAACAAATAATAACTTGACTTCTAGTTGATTATTTGGAAAAGTGGCAGAAGGTAGATTATTTTCAGATGAATCATCTGTTGAACTGCATCCCAATCATCAGAATACCTATTGAAACCAGCATGGGCCCAAGATTTTCACAGAAATCAAGTTTGGTGAAGCATAAATCATGGTTTGGGGTTACGTTCAGTATGGGGGCATATGAGAGATCTGCAGAGTGGATGGCAACATCAACAGCCTGAGGTATCAAGACATTTGTGCTGCCCATTACATTACAAACTACAGGAGAAGGCAAATTCTTCAGCAGGATGGTGCTCTTTTTTATACTTCAGCCTCCACATCAAAGTTCCTGAAAGCAAAGAAGGTGCTTTAGGATTGGCCAGCCCAGTCACCAGACATGAAAATTATTGAGCATGAACTCTGGAAGTCCTGCAGGAACACTTTCTTTGCTATTCCAGATGACTTTATTAAGGTTATTTGAGTCATTGCAGAGATGTATGGATGCAGTCATCCAAGTTCATGGGAGTCATACACTATATTAATTATTTTTCCACAGACTTTATATTCTATACTTATTTCTGTTAAGTGACAAGACAGACTTTTGTCTGAGCAAAGGCAGACCTTACTGTCCTAATTAAACTATTAAAAATCAAGGCATGATCATATTTTATTTTGGTAAAATAAGTGTAATCTAGAGGTCTTTGCCTTTGTGTATTTTTATTTTAATTGTTTACATTTTTAGGCAATTATAATTAATTATACTGAATATAAATATGGTTATATGATGTATTACATTATTCATTTATAATTATTACTATTATTATTATTATCATTAGTTCTAGTAGTAGTAGTAGTAGTAGTAATTCAGTTTGTCACTGACATTAAAGTGTTTTAATATATTGTGCATTAAATTTTAGGCAGAATACAACAGAGTACATATATTATATTGTAATAACATTAATAAAAATAATAATAATTAGTGATGTGCCGTTATCGGCATTAACATGCTGCGTTAACGTGAGACTCTTATCACCGTTAATCTATTCTCAAAGTTGGGATGAGAGTTGGGTCTATTCTACGCAAGCTATGATGACTGTCACCTTGCTATTTTAGTGCGGATGTATACCTGACCGGTGAGCCGTCTGACAAAAAAGTGCCCTTCTGAATCAAATCAGCAGGATGCCCTTCTGGATCTTTCACTTACTACACTACTGACTACGTTTACATGGACATCTGTAATCTAGTTATTTGCCTTAATAGACAATATTATCTTTAAGGTGTTTACGTGAAGTGCTTTTATGTAAGAGTTTCCTGCAATTCTGGATGTAATTCTGGATTGCAGTTCGACAGTTTCACATTCACTCATGAACATTTCATTCATGCCCCCGTGACAAACTGGGGTATTAGACACAAATAAGGAGTAAGGACTGGTGAGAGTGTTATGGAATTTAATAACGCACGCCAAATGGAAAGAAAATAACTTCCGCATTTTGCAGCGTGTGTGTGTGTGTGTGTGTGTGTGTGTGTGTGTGTGTGTGTGCGGTCCTTTACTGACAGCCGCGTGTGTGGATCTTGTCTGAAAATATGGCGATAAGTCCTACATGACGGTAATAGTTTTATTACTTTGTTTATTTCAAAAATGCCACTAATATCTACATACTCCACGTCTTATATTCATTTCTGTTTAGTTCAGTTATGACTTTAGTTGGATTAGGGTAATCAAAAATCAATGTTTCAAGCATATGTAGGCCTACAGTTCAAAATTCATTATAATACATTATTACTGAATAAACAGTTAGTAAACACAAGTACATCTTATTGAACTTCATTTATTTTCATCACCAATTTTCATAGTAGAACAGTTTCTCAAGCAGTTTGTGATGCATTTTGGAAACCAAAGATGAGCCCCTGGTCTTATGCGCCACCTGGCAGGGTAACACTTTATTTTTATGGTCCATTTGAGTATTAGTAGACTCTCTGCTTAATATCTGTTGATACTGACATTTAACAATCCTTCAACAGACATTTAACTGACTATAAGAAACTTTGCAAGTACACGTCAACTTACACTAACCCTAACACTAACCCCAACCCTAACCCCAACCTAACAACCTACTTATAATCTACTGAGAATTAGTTGCAATGTAACTTAAATTCAACTAACGGACCATCAAAATAAAGTGTGACCATTAAATGAGCCATTTTAATCTAGAATAATCTAGATTAATTCCAAAATTACAGTGAGATTAATCGAGATTAAAAAAATGATCTATGCCCACCTATAATTATAATTTATTGGTAGAAGTAGCTTTATTTGTATATTTGTATCAGCTGATTTTTATTTATTTATTTTTTTAGAGAGAGAAAGAGAGAGAGAGCGGTTGATAAATATTTGAAAAGAAAGCCAAGTTTTTCTAGTGCATCAGCTATAGATGGCTTGAACACCCCTCTAAATGCATCAGCACGACACAACCTATAGTTTAAGAGGCAACCTCTGCTGGCAATAAAACAATCTAAACAACCTCACGCACAAACATGCACTTACTTAAAAGTGTGCACCCAGCCAGAAAGAAGCAAATGACAGTCACCGAAATTCGCATCTTCTTAAGAGTCAAATGTGTCCTCATTTTTAATGCACCATGGTCCTGTAGGCTCAGATTACATATTTATTCAAACAGGATTCCTGCTTGATCTGCGCAACAGACTCAGCTCCTACTGCCTTCACATCCTGCCTTGTCTTTTCCAGCACTACTTCAAAAGAACGTTGACGGATTGTTTCGCTTTTTTACATATTCATTTCGTTTCACCCTGCTTTTAGCCTTTATTTTCATTTCCCAACACATCAAATGCAAACTAGGGGCCACCAATTAAGTCGGAGCTTGTAGTAGACTAATTAGAGTGCAAAAATAATCCTCCCGTTTCCTGTCTCTGTGGACTCTGCTGTTGATATACATGCCTCCCACCCAAACCGAATTAATAATCGCTATAGAAGCCCTTTCAACGGGTTTGCTGTGTGGCACAGAGCTCTTACATTAGTATAAGGGATTTCAGCAGGAACTCATTTCACACGAGTTAAAAAAAGCAATAGGGACTGAAATGTACAGCTGAGCCTAAGGGGACAACATGGATAATTGTAACATTTAATAAATCTAACTGAAAGGCAGGTTCTTCTCCGTTTTCCAGAAGCCTATTCCGGAAGAATCTGTCCTTGTTTGTCCGCCTTGTTATATGTTTTCATTTAGTCACCATCAAAGCCTGTCCATAAAAAAAAAATCTAGTGGTCGTTAAGATGTGTTTAATTATTCAGATTATATTCTAGAACTTTTTCATTTATTGCAACATTCATCACATACCAACCTTTGTTTACAATTTCATTAGTTATATATGAGCAATATTACACGAGTAGCAGTGCGATATGGCTGTATATCGGCACTGGTGTGAGGCATGCGTTGGCTCGAGGCAGCAGGCCAAGTGCCTAATGCTGTGTTCACACCAGACGTGGAACGCACGGATAAATCGTGCTATTTGCGCATAAATAGACGCATGAACATTTGAGTTTACTCGCTTCATTCGCACTTCAAATCCGCTTTATCCGCGCGTCAAATTCACCTCAGAACAGACGCGGATTCGCATGATGGGCAGGGCTTCTGTCTGCCACCGGTGACTGTAGCTTTGTTGCTAAATGGCTAACATGGATTTTATTTAGAAAATAACAGTGTTTATGTGCTTTTATGAAGGCTGAAAAACAGCGCTGATACGTTTGGAGCAGTGTCTGTGTCCACTAGATACTTTCAGAGGTGGACCCAGCTCTGAGAGCTCATAAACTCCTCCAGAAACTTAACCTGGATGACAGAGGTTTTCAGTGGTGCTTCTGACTGAGCCGAGCCCAGTTGATGAACTGTTGTTGGTGTCGGCTGGAGGATTTCCCCCGGGACACCAACAACAGGTGCTACGTCACAATCATACCCCCACAAGAGCAAGCTCCTGATTGGTTAACGCGGTGCGAATGCCTGCAGAAGTTCCGATTTTTTAACTTGAGTGATTTGCTCGACAAACGCGCAAAACGTTCAATTCGCACCGCGCCATTCACGCAATTCATGCCATACGCGCCACGCCATTTGCGCGTATCATGCCACAGGATGTCTATTCGCGCGCTTGCATTGACTTAACACGTAAATCACTCGCGCTGGTGTGAACGCAGCATTAGTGTCCCACCAGTGACAATATACAGCCATAGCACTGCTACGAGTGTGATATTGTGTTTATACAATAGTTCGACTGCATAATTGTGTATATAAAAAAGAAAATCAAACACGGAGAAATCCTTTTTGAGGAACTTCTTTCTTCTGCCATTCATTCACATCTGCAGCTGACGTCAGAACAGCAGAAAAACACATCTTTTTAGAGCTAGTGTTTGAATGATTCTCTATTCTAATATCTAAAGTGATGACAAAACAGCTGATTATGCTCACATTTTAAGATTATAAAGCTGAACATCATGAAATGCCATCAGTCTACAGAGATTTCCTAGTATTTCAGTGGTGCAATTGGGAGATCACAATTATTAACCCCAAAAAGGACAAAGCAAAGCGAACACTAGCAGATTACTATGGCATAAGTACAGCACTACAAAATACAAAAGAAAGAGATTCACTTAGAATGTCACTTACCTGTTCTATAATGATTTGATCAGCTGTAGTTTTTTTCTCCCCTAAGCACTTATTATGTGGTCTCTCTCACAGTGTTGCCAACTTAGCGACTTTGTCGCTATATTTAGCGACTTTTCAGACTCTCTTAGCGACAAATTTTCAAAAAAGTGACTAGCAACAAATCTAGCAACTTTTTTGTGTTACTGGAGACTTTGTATAGACTCTCATGTGCCCATACTGTACCATCCCTACTCTTCTCAACGAGCTGCGGGTGATGCCATCAGCCCCTCCCCCGCCACAGAGCACTGACAGGCGGCACAGTCCTCGTACAGCAGTCTCTCCCACCTGCAGCCTGAGAGCAGATCACTCCTCTGCGTACCGACAGCAAATGATTTAACACCAGGAGTGTGAGTTTTTTCCATTGTACGGTCAAACCAATCTGCTTCTCCTTTATTTTAGGAATATAATTTGACCTTGTTCACAATCACAGATAATTTAGTGACAGTTTCAGAACTTATCTAATTTATTACATCTGAGAGATTACTGCAAATTCACTACACATCTACAGTATATTGATATACTGTATTCAAACAGCAATAAATTTAGTTAAATTGACATGCATATATAAAGCGTAGTGCTAATATAAATACACCTTTATTAATCATAGGCTGTTAAACAAACAAAACGGCATAACGTGATGACGTCAGTGATAAGCAAATTGACGTATGACATAATCTAGCAACATTTAGTGACTTTTCGGACAGAGCTTAGCGCCTTTTCATTGAAAATAGTTGGCAACACTGCTCTGTCACTATCTTGTGACGCAACCGTATTTGCTTAGGCTGATGAATCTCAGAAATTATAAATAGTTAAAATAGGCACTGTCCTTATAAATAAACTGCATAGTTGCAATCTAAACAACCACATTCTTGCCTGAAAAAACCTCAAAAGTACATTATGTTATCCAACAGCTGCAATATTTGTCAAACTGTAGTGAGTCTATTGATCTGCTGTTATCTATGTGGCGGAGTAATACACAAGAGTGAAGAGGCTGTACAAGTGCTGTGCTATTCGAGAACCGGACAGAACTTGTGTGTGTGTGTATGTGTATATATATATATATATATATATATATATATATATATATATATATATATATATATATATATATATATACACACAGTTGAAGTCAAAATTATTAGCCCCCCTTTGAATTTATTATTATTATTTTAATATTTCCCAAATGATATGTAACAGAGCAAGAACATTTTCACAGTATGTCTGATAATATTTTTTCTTCTGGAGAAAGCCTTATTTGTTTTATTTCAGCTAGAATAAAAGCAGTTCTTAATTTTTTAAACGCCATTTTAAGCTATATATTTTTCTCGATAGTCTACAGAACAAACCATCGTTATACAATAACTTGCCTAATTACCCTAACCTGCCTAGTTAACCTAATTAACATAGTTAAGCCTTTAAATGTCACTTTAAGCTGAATAGAAGTGTCTTGAAAAATATGTAGTCAAATATTATTTACTGTCATCATGGCAAAGATAAAATAAATCAGTTATTAGAAATAAGTTATTAAAATTATTATGTTTAGAAATGTGTTGAAAAAATCTCTCCGTTAAACAAAAAAAATAAACAGCGGGGCTAATAATTCAGAGGGGCTAATAATTTTGACTTCAACTGTGTATATATATATATATATATATATATATATATATATATATATATATATATATATATATATATATATATATTAAAAAGTATAAATACCTATGTTCTCTGCAGAAACAGTGCATAATAACAACTGTCGTATAGAGAATTTATTTATTTAGAGTATGTATTTGTTTGAGCATTTATTTGTCTGTAATACTTTTAATCTTAAAAGGATAGTTCACCCAAAACTGAAAATTCTGTCATCATTTACTCACCGTTTACTTGTTCCAAACCTATTTGACCTGGAACCACTGACTTCCATAGTATTTGTTTTGTGAATGATTACATGATTCAGCTTTCTGAAAAATTTTCTTTGTGTTCAACAGAATAAAGAAACTCATTAAGGTTTGGAAAAAGCTGGAGGTGAGTAAATAGTAAGTAAACTTTCATTTTGGGGTGAAACTATCCCTTTAACATGTGCCTTCTATAAATATTGCAAACTCATGATGGTTTAGAAAAACTCTCACATTTCCAATTGCCACTCTGGGCTTCAGATCTGTTCAGTCACAAGCAGCTGAGCAAAGCAGCTAATTTCCCTTTCTCTCACAATTAAAATCTCTTAAAATCTATAGAGGGATCTTCCATTCCCCTGGCCAGAAAATCTGCCAGTCTGCCCTCAGGTGCTCATTAGATCTCAACACAACTGACTCATTCTACATCTTTTCAATCTGGCTCTGCTGACAAACTAGTCAATGGCACTCTAATTTCACTCTATAAGTACACATTGAAAATCTTCACAGTGACTTTCTGACATCAATATGTATCTTCTTAAGTGGAAGAAAATGGAATGTGACACTTTGTAAGGCATTGCAAAATGATGTGTGAATATGAGAAAAAGGCTAAATGTCACTAAACAAGAAATCGTGGACACAAACATAGCGGAAATGTGCCTTCTGGCTAAATTCAGATTCTTGAGATGCAGCGACAACTCCCTGAAGACGAAGGATCTGCCGTATATACAACACATCTTTTTTTTCCAGAAAGCAGAAATACAGCCTGCCATTGAGGATGGGAAAAACGCCACGGCGTGTTTGGCATTTGTGAGTGTGACAGAGATGTTTTGGCAGAGCAACAGAACTGGTTTCAGCCGATATGTAGACTCAGTCTCCTGGCTCAGAGTAATGAGCCACCTCAGCAGGCATCACACATCACCTGCGTCCACAATAGTGCAAAAAGTCACCATGTGCTTCTGCTCGGCGAGTCTAAAGCAACACATAAAGCTCAAATGGGTTCACCCATGCCTTAAATACTCAATAAAGCCATTTTATGGAGATTAGAACCATCATTGTGGAGTCAACAAAAGCTATAGAATGAAAGATGGACAGCATCTTAAAGAGATAGTTCACCAAAAAAATGGAAAATTACTATTTTCTGACCCTCAAGTGGTTCCAAACCTTAAGTTTCTTTCTTCTGTTGAACACTATAGAATACATCATGATGGAATCTGTAAACCTTTAACCCTTGACTTCCATAATAAGAAAACCAAACACTATGGAAGTCAATAGTTTCTTCAAAATATCTTCATTTGTGTTCAACAGATAAGAGAGAAAGTCAAACAGGTTTGAAACAAGCAAAAGGTGAATAAATGACGACAGAATATTCAATTTTGGATGAACTATCCCTTTAAGAGATTGTATTAAAACTTTAAATATAAAGACAGAGTCCTTCTTAGAGTTCAATCCCAAAGCACCACACTGCAAATCTGGACAACCATAACGAGGGATGAAAGTACACAAAGTGCAGCATAAACAAAGTCCTACCTCTTTATCAGATGCCAAAAATCACAGCCTTGATAAAGTCAGAAAACCATGGAGCTGATCGGCTGCCAATCTTTCTAATCTCTTTGCCTCTTTGTCTATTGCCAAGCGCAAATGTAGAGTGGACCATCTACCATGGGGATGGACTCCATGGGCTCCTCTGGCAGGCTGGATCAGTTGTCAGGCTATCAGGTGGAAACAGTAAGCAAAGTCCAGTAGTCCTCGCTGTGGGTACGGCAGAAGTGCCGTCAGAACAGAGCATCCTTCAGTGGGCAAGAAATCCAAGGGGAACGTGCCTGTAATCCCCAGACTGGAAGCATGCGCTGAAGATAAACAGGGGAGAGTTGCCTCAACATTGTTCTTTTTCCACTGGCAGCAACATCGCTCTTCTCCCACATCCTTCTGACGCTATTTATTTATGTGGGACCGGAGTGGAGCGAGCGCGCGCCTGAGAAAGAGAGAGAGAGAGGGTGCAGGAGAGAGCTTGCACTGTCAGTGACTACATTAGCAGCTCTGAGTAGGTGGAGTTTTCTTTGCAGCAGAGGGGATCATGATTCGAAATCCAAAGGAGGGAGAGAGAGAAAGACAGATAGAGGGAGAGAGAGAACACAGCATGAGTAGGTTAAGAAGCAGAGGAAGGGATAAAGTAACGGAAGAGAGGGAGAGAAATACATCAGGGCATCACAGCTTGGTTGACTAGTCAATTGGTTCTGCCACTAGTCAGTGTTTCATAGAGGTCTATAATAATAATTTTTAAAAAAGCTATTCGGGAGCGTTTCCATTCATCTCAATGGCAGCTGCTGGGCTGACACAGGAGTGCATGAAAGTGTGCTGTCATTTTGGGTGTTATGGAAAAATCCACCTAAGCTGTAAATGTCATGCAACTATTTACTCTGGAGGAATATTTTGCATGGCAGCAATTTGCTGACAAGTTGGCAAGGATATAGAGAGTGTATCAAACCCTTCACTGTGTCGATCTGTGATGTGAAGTGTATCAGACAGGCAAATAAAAAATACATTTCACATGTTTAAAGTGAGCGTGGACCAGAAGTAGCTGAGACTTTTATTTCAGTATGCTGATGTACTTCCAACTGCAGACTTCCCAAGTTGGGAAAAGTAATTTCCGGGGTTGGAGTGACAGACATCCCAAGTATTCCGGAAGTTCCGGGAATGTCCCGAATATGCATAGGCACTCCCGGATGCCCGCAAACTAATGATACTCTCCAGAAAATTGTGCGTCTCCCCCTCTGGTCCTCAAGTACATTGCACACCCCTCTCCAATGCACCCCTCCATGCTCATCAGATACGTCACGTGCAACCACCCCCCTCGCTTTTCAAACATGTTGGGCAACCACCACCAACCCCCCACTCTTCAAATACGTCGCGCATAACCACCCCTCCACCAACCACCTCCCACTTTCTGCTCTTCAGATATGTCGCACCCCCCGGCCAACTACCGCAACCTCCCGCAAATCATCGATGTCCCACCCGGAAATTATTTGATGGAATTGCGCGTGACATATCTAAAAAACAAAAAGGGGTGCATTGGAGAGTGGTGGCGACTTATTTGAGGACCGGGGGGAGACATGCAATTTCCGGGTGATTGTCATTCGTTTGCGGACATCCGGGAGTCCCTATGCATATGTGGGAGACTCCCGGAACTTCCAGGAGTGTTGGGATGTCTGCAACTGAAATGTAATATTGAGCAGGGCCTTTGGCTTTCTTATTGCGCATCATTTAACATAGTCTCATTCTGACAACGTAGCCCTATATACATTTCTGGAGATGGCGAATTATGTAGCCAGCAGTACATATGGCTGCATTTCATCTTTAAAACGAATGCTATGGGGCGGTATGATGCCGTTTCTTTTCACGCTTACCAGTTGACCCTCCGTATGGACGGCTTTACCAATGTTATCAGTTTGTTCAGTAGCACGCCATGTACATTGGTGGACTTGAGACACAGATAGGAATTAACCATGACGATGGGGTTCGAGTCCGGAGAAGAACGATTCCAGAAAGCAGGTAAGGCAAAAACAGAAGCCAAAAAATATAACAAACAAGTAAATAACAAGGTGAGAATGTGATAAAATTTGAAAACGTGGTAAAAAAAAAAATCAGGCAAAGGCTTTTTTCTGGATTGCTTTTTAAAACTGTCATTTGGGTTTAGGAAAGTGGGTGGGTGGGTCAATTGGGGCTTTTGAAAACACTATTGGTTGGTTTTAGAGAAGGAGGAGGGGGGGTCAGTCGATTGGTCGGTCATGCAGACAGTCAGTCGACATCAGCCTCTAGGGGATTTATGCAGGCAGACGTGAATGGCACTTGCGGGATAAATTTGAGATCTCAAAAAGCATACACAGTGGCCTCTGGTGGATTTGCAAAAACAAAAACTGCAAAAAACCGTACCTCATGGGATGTATTTGGTGCTCTCCAGAAATGTATGTAGGGGTACGTTTTCAGAATGAGCCTGGGTTGGCATCATTCCTTTGTAGCAAATCAATGGTAGTAATTGGTTAATAATAATGTTATATATTGAATATTGTTGCTGAAGCCATTAAACTGACATTAAAGCTGCAGTCACACTAGAGTTTGAGCTTGCGAAATTCTGTCGTATGGCTCTGCGAAAAGGGGCGGGGTTAAACAAGATGATTGAACATTAAAAATGCAAGCAATTGCTCCATATTTTAAAGGTCTGTCTTGAGATGTCATGTTTTGATCTTCTATTCGTCTTTCACAATCATGTGATACGATTTTGCAGGTCAGAGTTCACCAAGCTTGAACTTTGCAATGCAGCTACATGCAAAACTTGTCACAATGTGATTGTTTTTTTTTTTTCTTACCATGTTGTAAAATTCCCTTTTTTTCAGTGGAATCTTTGCAAGTGTGTGTCTTTAAATGCAAGTTTGTTTGCAGAATTACAAAAGAGCCATGTGCCTGTACAGTTTGCACCTTGGATACACTAACAACAATAAACAAGACATCTTCATCCATCCTATATATATATATATACATATATCCGCATGTGTGTGAATGAATACATATAATGGATGAATATAATATATAATGAATGAAAAAAAAATAGGAAAAAAAAATAATAATTACTATAATTAAATAATAAAATAACAGCGCCACTGTGCTGCCCCTATATATATACGTATATATATATACATATATAGAAAAAAATAGAAAAAATAAAAAAAAATAAAAGGGAGGCTAATAATTCTGAATTGAATTGTGTATATATATATATATATATATATATATATATATATATATATATATATATACAATTCAATTCAGAATTATTAGCCTCCCTTTTATATTTTTTTTATTTTTTAAATATTTCCCTATTGATGTTTAACAGAGCAAGGAAATTTTCACAGTATGTCTAATAATATTTTTTTTCTTTTTGGAAAACTCTTATTTGTTTTATTTTGGCTAGAACAAAAGCATTTTTAATTTTTTTAAGAACCATTTTAAGGTCAAAATTATTAGCCCCTTTAAGCTAAATTTTTTTTTTTTTGCGATTGTCTACAAAACAAACCATCATTATACAATAACTTGCCTAATTACCCTAACCTGCCTAGTTAACCTAATTTACGTAGGTAAGCCTTTAAATGTCACTTTAAGCTGTATAGAAGTGTCTTGAAAAATATCTAGTCAAATATTATTTACTGTCATCATGGCAAAGACAAAATAAATCAGTTATTAGAGATGATTTATTAAAACTATTATGTTTAGAAATATGTTGAAAAAATCTTCTCTCCGTTAAACAGAAATTGGGGGAAAAAATAAACAGGGGGGCTAATAATTCAGGGGGCTAATAATTCTCACTTCAACTATATATATATATATATATATATATATATATATATATATATATATATATATATATATATATATATATATAGTTGTGTACATTTCTAACCACTTTTTAAACCAATTTTTGTTGGTAGTGACTTTTCAAGAATATTGTTAATGTTTATTCAGTATGAGTAAATTTGATACAGCAGTTTTAAACTAAAGAGCAATAATCTTACCATCATCCTGACCTGAGGTGAAAATAACGATCCATTCTGCATCATGCAGTGACATCACCACCTAATTAAAATTCCTCTAGAAAAAAATGTGGTGATCTTGACCATATTTACTGTTTTTCAGAAAAAAAATCTAGTTTGGATTAGTCTATTTCATAATTGGCCCAATAATGGACAATACTGATTTTTTGTAGCGTCAGCACAATAATAAAAATACGACTAGTACCCTAGTTTAAATTAAAACACTGTATAGGATCACCTAATCCTTATGTGAGGTCTTTCTACTTTTGTTTTGAATTTACTTATTTATATACATAGGTTTATACTGTATTATCTTAATTTCTTTCTTTCATAAACTGTGAACTTTGCTACAGGTTAACTCATGTGTACACTTCAGGCAGCTTCATAAACTGTACCACATGATGTGACATCACAGGAAAGGGTACTTAATTTACCCTCATCACACTGTAGTGTATGAATTATACAACCCAGGCTCATTAAAAAATACATAACCCTGGCTACATTTCTGCAAAACCATAAAAACACACTTTTGCTGCAGTTTCTATGTGAAATGAACACTAAGAAGCAGTAAAACACTAATAACATTCATTTTTTATACTAACATTGACATATTATAGGTCAATAAGCATTTTTCAAGTCGTTCTTTGCATAGTATTATGAAAAGAGCTCAAAATACCTTTCGTTATTGCGAAAAGCATGTAAGTAAACACCTTCACATTATGTATTTTTATTCATTTGGATTATTTTTCTGTCATAGTGGCTCAGAATCTCATATGTTACAATATTGTGATGAAGAGCACTAGAATCCCATGAAACAAAAGAGCTCAAAGCTGTGTAAAGATGAGGTAAAATGGTGCAGGTGCTTCGATTGGGGGGGTTGTGTCGAGCTTTAGCCAACCGGCAACCTCCCGCTCTCCCTTGAGAAGCCAATACGGAAGTAACTGAAACTGCAATTCATCGAAATTCCCCTAGTCCTGGCTCCATAATAGAGCAAATTTCTATTGAGCCCACTGTTAGAATGGCCAACTTTACAGCATAAAAAAAGGTGTTTACAGCCTGGTACAAAGAACGATTTTGGTTCATATAGCTAATATTACCCTTCGTGACAACTGTGAGGGAGGTGATTTTTTTTATAACTCATCCGTTTCCTTTATATTAGGTTATATTAAGTTTGCATAATTAAGGGCGTGGCCACTTGAGTGACAGCTAGGTCTCGCTGGTCGGCGTCACTTCACCTCAGCTGATTACGACTGATTAGCCGCTGATCTCGGCATATTCATCGTATTTTTGTGTCGTTTTATGTGACTATACACAGTCTGCTGCCTTTTGGAATTATTTCCTACAATTATCAGATGATATGGGATGCTGTGTGCACTTAATTGTGCTCACAAGCCATTCACGTGGCCTCCATTTGCCAGGTGAGTGAAATTATATACCATATCTATGAATGTATTTGTTTTTTTTTTTAAGATCATTTATCATTTATAATGTTCTTTAGAGCTGTAATGCACTCCAGAATCTGACAGATTGATTAGCTGTAGGCTCTAGAACAGTCATCTGAAGCGTTGTCATTCAGTGTTCTGCCTGGACTTCATAATTAGCCTTGCATTTACTAACACAGACTATATCTAAAGTTTTTGGAAGTAATTCGCACTTTCCTCCTGTTGAAAAACGTCATAAGCACAATGCTTAGTGGCTCAATGTGTAATGCATTGAGCCACTAAGCATTGCACTTATGACGTTGCTTATAAAACAGTGTTTTTAAAAGTCTAAACACTTTATTGATAAAGTGTACAACCAAGCACATTTGGTCAGAACACAAACGAGTCGCAGGTGATGAAGTATTAAGCGTTTCTCCCATAGAAAAGCCAGTCTAAGCAGAATGCCAGCATGCGTCTGTAGCTCCGCTCACGCTCCGCCTCTTTGCCCTTGTAGGGTATGCCCGGGGTTGGTGCGATGACGCGCGAACAAAATGGCGACGGTCGGCCACGCCTTCTGGTAGCTTCTTTTGGGTTCTTCATAAACCTATGGGTGACGTCACAGATACTACGTCAATATCTTTTCCAGTCTATGGCTTTGGCTAACACTTATATCCAATTCACACAGGGCTTCCGTGTCAACGCTTGATGGAGGGCGTGTCTGAAGTTGACAACATAGGCTCATTCTGAAAACGTAGTCCTATATACGTTCCTGGAGACGGCAAATTATGTAGCTCGAGGTACATATGGCTGAATCTAATTCTTTTTTAAACGAACACTACGGAGCGGTATGACGCCCTTCCTTTTCGCGCTTACTAGCTGACGGTATGACGCCCTTCCTATTCGCGCTTACTAGCTGACGGTATGACGCCCTTCCTTTTCGCGCTTACTAGCTGACCCCTTACCTCCGTAAGAAAAACTTTCCAGCTGTAACCACTTTGTCTCGTTAGCTCGCCATGTACGTCGGTGGACTTGAGACGCAGAGAGGAGTTGACCACGACAACGGTGTTTGATTCCGGTGGATAACAGTTCCAGAAAGTGGATAAGACTGGATTGCTTTTAAAAACTGTTGGTTTGCTTGCGGGTCAATTGATAAGTGAAGTTTATTTATAAACTAATTTCGAGAGGAGCACGTGCTTATGATTGATAGCAGCTGGTCCTCATTAGCTAACGCACGATTCACCAATCAGACGATTCCTAAATCACTAAAAATAACCAGAGTATCTTACCTTAGCCATCTTTGTCATCTTCCACCCCTACTCCTCCCCTTTCCTCGTCGGGGCAGCATGGAGGCCCAATGGATAGCATCATTGCCTCACAGCAAGAATGTCACTGGCTCAGATCTTACCTGGCCAAGTCGGCATTTCTGTGTGGAGTTTGCATGTTCTTCCCGTGTTTGCGTGGGTTTTCCCCCACAGACCAAAAACATGTAACATAAGTAAATTGACAAAACTAAATCGACATCATAGACAAGCGTTGAATTCAGCTCACACTCACCATAGCTATTCATAATCTACGTTTATCATTATCAAGCAGGGGAGTTCTCGAGACCTCTCACCCTGCAACGGGAGGGAGCCCCGGGCTCGAGGATCTCACGAGCTCAGGGCTCTCTCCTGAGACAGTATGCCAAACATGCTTTATAATCAATCATCAGCTAAGGGTGAACTCTTGAAAATTGGTTGGGTTTAGGAAAGGAGGAGGGCGGGTCAGTCGATTGGTCAGTCAGTCATTCAGTCAGTCAACAGCAGCCTCTGGTGGGTTTATGCGAGAACAGCAGGCGCGAATGGCACTCACAAGAGAAATTTGAGATCTCAAAAAGCGTACACAGCTGCCTCTCGTGGATTCACGAAAACAAAAACTGCAAAAAAAAACATACCTCCTAGGACGTATTTCCTGGTCTCCAGAAATGTATATAGAGTTACGTTTTCAGAATGAGCCTGGGTTGGAAGTTGGGTCTGACGTGATTGTCATAGCAGCATCAGCCAATGAAATTAATCCGCAATCGGCTAAAGCAATCTGATTTGCTGACACTTCCATTGGTGCTTGAAAAGTTGAGAAATTCACAACTTATGAAGAGGCACCGACGTATCCACAATTCAGTTCGGCAACGCTTGAAGTAGGCATAGGACGATAACCATTTTCAAGGTATACCAAGGTTTGGAAAAGTCAAGGTTTTAAAACCGCCAAAATTTTCTGCTATACCATTGCTAAGGTATGTGTAAGATTTTTTATTTACTTTTTTTTTTGTTTTTTAGGACATCAGAATCTCCAGCAGAAAAGATAACCAAAGATGAAGTTGTAGATTGTAAAGAAATCTGTGTTTTTAAAACTAATGAAGACAGGAGAATTCAATGATTCACTTGAATTATTTAGCCTGACATGTTTACTGCTCCAAAATATTTTTAATGTTTCTCAAAATAAAATACATTGTGTTCAAACGGGAAAAAGTTTTAGGGTGCTTTCACATCTGTGGTTCGGTTCATTTTGTCCGGATCAAGGGCAACAATTAATACATTGTATCATTCTTCTGCCGCTTTTGGGTCCTTTTTACACCACACTGATTACTTTGGTCTGAACCATAGACTGTAAAAGATATGGACGTAGTATCCGTGACGTCACCCATAGGTTTCTGAACACTGCAAAAGAAGCTACAAGTAGGCGCGGCCAACCGTCGCCATTTTGTTAGCGCGTCATCGCACCAAACGCGGGATACAAAAAAAGGGCAAAGAGGCGGAGAGTGAGCGGAGCTACAGACGCATGCTGGATTCTCAGGATTTTGCTTAGACCTGGCTTAAAACAGACTTATTACTTTGGGAGAACGTTTAATACTTCATTGCCTGTGACTCGTTTGTGTTCTGACCACACGTGCTTGGTTGTACACTATATCAATAAAGTGTTTAGACTTTTAAAAACACTGTTGTAACACATTGAGCCACTAAACATTGTTCTTGTGATGTTTTTCGACAGGAGGAAAACGCGAATTACTATCAAACACTTTAGATATAGTCTGTGTTAGTAAATGCAAGGCTGTTTATAAAAACCAGCAGAACACTGTATGACAACGCTTCAGATCACTGTTTTATAGCCTACAGCTAATCAATCTGTCAGATTCTGGAGTGCTTTACAGCTCTAAAGATATATATATAGAAGTATGTATAGAAGTATAGATGTATAGAAGTATATAATTTCACTCACCTGTGAAATGGAGGCAACTTGAACGGTTTGTAAGCACAATTAAGTCCACACAGCATGCCTTATCATCTGAAAATTGCAGGAAATAATTCCAAAAGGCAAATGACGATGTAAAGAAACATTAACCAAAACAAAAACACGATGTATATGCCGAGCTCAGCGGCTAATTAGCCAGAATCAGCTGAGGTGACGAGACAGCGACCAGCGAGGGCTAGCTGTCACTCAAGTGGCCACACCCTTAATTATGCAAACTTAATATAACCTAATAAAAACGAAACGGATGAGTTATTAAAAAATTCACCCCCCTCACAGTTGTCATGAAGGGTAATCATAGCTATATGCACCAAAGCCATCGTTTGTACCAGGCTGTAAACAAGTTTTTATCAGCTGTAAAAATGGCCAATTTACCAATGCAGAAAGAAAGCACTTGGACTTCCTGGAGCCAGCCCCCCAGGTTTTAGTTACTTCTGTATTGGCTTCCCGAGAGAGAGCGGGAGGTTGCCGCTTGGTCTGAACCAGCTGAAAAGAACCAAAATGCAGTCATGTGACAAAATCCACATCACTCATTGGTTAGATATTATTGAATGTATTTCCTAAACTGCTTTTCGATTGGTCAGCATTAATGTGTGAGAAACTGCCAACCGAACTCCCGCAAGTAAACAAACCGGAAGACACAAAATGTCGCTTTTGATTATGGAGGGACGACTGCGCTGGCTGATTGTATCCCTGGTCATAGTATACTATATAGTTTGTATACATCACTTTAGACAAACTATACATTAAGACAATAAAGCGTGGCTGTGGCTGGAAAACAATGTTTTAATGCATTGCAAACAGTGAAGGCGCATCGCAACCCAGATAGCAAAATGACATCATTTCAACCTAAAATCAACGTTTCTTTTGACATCGATTCAACATCGTTTTGCTCATCGGGGTAATGTTGAAACGACGTCAGGCACTTCATTCAAATCTAACCTGAAATCGACACAATTGGTTACTTACCCAACGTTGAATCGATGTTGATATTCAGTCGATCGGAACGACGTTATAGAATCCACACATTTTCAATATGTAATCAACCTAATTGGTTTGTCCACCTGACGTTGAAATGATGTTGATTTATAGTTGATTGGAACAACGTAGAATCCACACATTTTCAACATATAATCGACCTAATTGGTTTGTCTATCTGATGTTGAAATGATGTTGATTTATAATCGATTGGAACAACGTAGAATCCACACATATTCAACATATAATCGACCTAATTAGTTTGTCTATCTAATGTTGAAACGATGTTGATTTTAAGTCGATTGGAACAACATAGAATCCACACATATTCAACATAAAATCTATCTAAATGATTTAACGTTGAAATGAATGCTTAAACAACATTTTCAACATTAAACCAATCCATATGACCTAATCACCATTTTTTTTTACAAGAATAGCCTACATAATATAATTTATTCTGTATATATAACAAAACACACCACAATCTGTCATCATTTTTTATTGATACAAACACACAGCTGTGAATATCTTTTAAGAGCATGAATTCATTCAAACCTTCTACACAAACAGAGAACATTTAAATTACTGACTAAAATAGTCAAAACCATTTACTCAAAGTAAAACTGTAGAATATTAAATACATTTGTCTATTTGTGTTCTATTTCAACATGTATTTTTCATTAGAGTAAAAAATGCATTTTATTTCAGATGTGCATTATAACAAAATTAACTATTAGGGTCAAAACACAGGTTTAAATCACAATGTTTAAACTGTTTAAAGAACAACATTTATTTAATTAATTTAGAAAGATACAATCACAGAAACTAAAATTCAGATGCAACCATAGAAAAAATATTCTGGCTGGATTAACAAGGTCAATAAATAAATAAATAAAAACAAATTATTTTAGGTTCTGTGAAACTATCGGCAAGCTATTTGTCTACAGTGCCAACATTTACTAGAATTCCATCCCGGATTTTCCAGAAATACGAAGTATTAGTGACCCAGACACTTGTCTGAGAACAAGCTTCAAATATTACAACAACCGGTAAGAATTGCAAGCTTGTTTATTAATTACAATTATTTTTTTTTTTCAAAATATCATTGTTTAATGACTAAATGCAATAAATAAAATACAGTGCTGCGACCAAAGAATGTAACGTATACTGAATAATCATATGCCATGCACATGATCCTATTATAACGATCACTGCGAACAATAAGCTAAGCATTCATTTTATATACAAACTGTAAATATAAAAACATTAAAATAATTTAAAGCAATGAAAATCTATATGTAAAAAAACAAAACTACTTTAAACTGTGTCTCGTCAGAGCTGAGCATACATTTTATTTCAGTAAAAAACGGTCCTCTTCATAATATTTCTATTTATTTCTTCTTTGTAATATGGTATGAATTTAAAAAATACGGACTTTCCTTTACGTCTCCTATTCAGTTTTTTTACTTCCTGCTCTCCATCTTAATTTCAATTTTAAATTCCACACCAGGCCAGTAAAAAAATCCTAAGTGTTGAGCCCTGTTGGGTAATTCTCCTTCTCATTAAAACTCAAATGTGCATTGTGTTGTGACAATTGCTTAAGATTTTTGTAACAATAAAGATGCATTTAATACAACCATAAAAACGCTAAAAGATTGTCAGTACACTGTACTATAGGCACAACCAGTCGTTTGGTCTGTTTGTGTGAGAGGAAAAAAAAAAAAACATTTGCAACTTGTTAAAAAAAAAAAAAAACTTTCTCAGACTTCAAATATACTGGTCACTAACAGAAACTTCAGTCATGGGTGCTGTTCTTTTGCTCCAGTAATACCTTCAGAGAACATAATAGTCAGTGATCCATACATAGGCAGAGAGATTAGTGTGGTGTAGGCAGAACTGGAATAGACGTCTGTCCAGGCACAGGTTACAGATCTTGATGTCTTCAACTGGAGATTTCAGAGAAACTGCCATTAAAAAAATTGTAAGAAAAAAAAACATGTTACTCAGTAGGAAAATCTCACCAGGTACAGTATCTACTATTACAAAGTACAATTCCAAGGTAAATTTTCAGTTCAACCCACAGTATTGGTACCATAAAATTGCCACAATTTTTGACTCCTCACGCAGATTATTAAGTTAACATGGTATTTTGTGAGAAATTAAATGATCTTGGATTTCATTTTCTTGTGAAATTCTAAAAAGCTTAATGATATTAAATATTTTTCAAAATAAATGCATTTATACATTTGTTTAGATACTTGTACAAGTAAACTGCAGTAACCTCAAGAGAAAAGCATGTAGACAAAATACATTTTAATAAACAGGAAAATAAAAAAATGCACACCAGAACATAGCACTACAATCAGAAAAAAAAAAACAGACAAGCATGGTTTGTGAACAATTGAGGTAAAGTTGGTTTTATATTCGGATATTCAGGCATTCTCCTCAATAATATAATGTCAGAAAAGTATTCTTTGCAAATTCTAAATAGTGAAATCATATTAGCAGCAAATGACTATCAAAGTACAACATTGTTTACAGTCAACTAAACAGTGTTTATGTTGTTTTGAAGTCATACTTGCATGCTAATTTCGATCGAATATTCAAAGTAACATGGTAAACAACCCAGATAGCAGGTAGTAATCGGCCCGAGCTCGGCTACTCTTCGGCGCCTCCGGCTCCGACTCGGCATCGGCGAGTGTTATCTGGGCCGAGTATGGCCCGCAGCTCGCTCTCGCACATGTGTTTGTGATGCGGCTGTAAAGCCCTGGCCCGATTCCTGTTAACCATATCTGGCCCGAGTCTGTCTGTAGAGTCCGGGCCGCTTCTGGCAAGGACTCGGCTTGTTTAACTTTTGTCCTGATGGTGGCGGTAATGCTCCAAAAAGCTGGTTGGCAACCGCGTTAAAGATTACAAGAAGAAGAAGAAGTTTTGGAACTCGTGTTTTCTGGTCAGAAAGGTAAGGTTTTTACTGCTTTTATACTGTGTATACTATGCGAATTTAGCGTTCAAAACATTTTTTCACAGTGTTAGGTTGTAACAGTGTTTAGTAATTTAAAACAATTTGATACAAAATGCAACTTGTTTTAAAGAAACACGACTGAAGCTAATTGATGTGTATGCTAACGTTACAAACACGTCTGAAAGTTATAGAGGTAAAGTTGGTTTTAAATTCGCACATTCGGATTTCGGCTTCTTAATATAATATTAGAAAACTATCGTTTGCAAATTCCAAATAGTGAAATCATACATTGAGGTAAAGTTGGTTTTATATTCGCACATTCGTTCAGTGCCATGCTCCCTATATTGTTTACCATGGTACGTTGAATATCCGGTCTGAAATCGCATGCAAGTAACACTTTAAAACAACATTAGCACACAGACCACAGACAATGTTGTAGTTTGATATTCGTTGTCTGCTAGTATGATTTCACTATTTGGAATTTGCAAACGATATTATATTAAGAAGCCGAAATCCGAATGTGGGAATTTAAAACCAACTTTACCTCTATAAATCATACTAGCAGACAACGAATATCAAACTACAACATTGTCTGTATAAAACCAACTTTACCTCAATCAAGTGAGTGTTTAGTAACTGAAAACTATTTTAATTATTTTAAAGAAACATGACTGAAACGAATTGGTGTGTATCTTAACGTTACGTTAAAGAAAGTGTCTAGACTAATCCGTTAACACTACCATGGCAAAACATGTGCTTTTTTCTGAGTTAACATTTTAATATACCATGGGTGTTGAAAAAATCATTTTACAGTTGTGTACTTACCCAACAGAAATAATTCTGAGTGATTGTGTAAATAAAAATTAATCGTTTTGGATTTATAAAATAGTATTGTTTAACTTGTTTGTGCAATGCATCACGAAAGTGATCTAAGCTCGATACTGTTTACTATTCTCTATAAATGATCTTAATATGTGTTAGCCTATGTGAATCTTATGTTCAAGCTGTAATATGTGCATGTAAAACAGAACGTCTTAAGCAGATTTTGATGGTTTTTTTTTGTTATTGATAGTTATAAATTCTGATTTAAATCAATGGGTAACAATATTTTTTCGGTTAAGTCTTATTCTTGTTTAACAAGGGTTAGTGAGGCCATTTTGCAGCACATCACAGAGACAAAAGATGTGAATATGCATGTTATAGTTAGGTGCTTATAGTCCATTATAAGCTGTAAACTGTTGATACATTTTCAACATACTTGAGCTTTTCAGACTTTACATTACTAATAGCTTCACAAACAGCTGAAATGGGTTTTGTTATTGGCTATCATCATCAAACATTTTCCACAATGTTAGGTTAACAGTGTTTTTAGTAACTTACAACTATCTGATCCAAAAGGTTTCTTATTTTAAAGAAATTCGACTGATTGTGACTTATTCTACTTTTAAATAACAATTTTGGGCTTATGCTCAAGGGGTATAATGTTTGTTTCAGGCGTTTTCTGAATAGTCATTATTAATGTTTATAATGATTTTTGTGAAGATAAACATTTTTTATACACTTTTGTATGTTTGTTTGTTTGACAGTCCACAACAAGATCCTTGAGCATGATCAAACAAGCTCGGCACAGAAGAGGCCGGTATATGTAAGTCATGGCTGAAAATTATGAGTTTTACTCTGTGAATTATAGTATTTGAACAGGGCAAGGGCCAGTGTTGCTCAGATTTTGTAGCCTTTGCAAACTCATTGTAGTGATGACACTCCTCACTATCTAAAAGTCTTGTATAGTAAAAATGAGGCCCCTAAAGATAAAGACTTGGATAACCTAGATGATTATGATATGGTGACATCTGAAGGCTCAGTTAATGAGTTCCATATTGTGGGGTTCGAGTCATCTGAAATGAAATTTGTGCCATCTTCATGGGTACAGAATGATAGATGTGCTTAACCATCTTACAAATCTATGTCTAAGAATCATAAGGCTGTCACACTGCATGAATCCCTGATTAAATCTTGTGCAACCTTCATTTACACTACAGGTATTATAGCCATTAATTAACTTTAATAGTATTTCAGGATTTGAACTTTTTTTGGGGGGAGGTTAACAACAATGTGATGTTTTATTATAGACACATATGAGGAAGCTCGACTCCCTTCCACAGGCAACTGTGATGTCAGACTTGCAAACAGATGAGGACGATGATCGCCCGTCATACACCAAAAGAAAGAACAGGTTTGTTTGCAATTATTTTAAACACATACTGTCAACATTATTTCATTGATCTATTACAACCTGCAATTTTTGCCCTGGCACTATACTAAAATAATGTTTTGTTTTGTAAATGTATCTGATCATGGGACATAAAAGACAGAACTATAGTGACAGTGATGAAGAAAAAATATTTGGAACAAAGAGGCTGGAAAAAAAGCAGATATGAATATTTCAGAATTAGATGCAGCACCGCAACTACCATCACCACCAATGACTATGGCAGAATCCTTAAGGACACCATCAAGATGCACAGATGCTGTACATTCCAGTGCGCCTATGAACATTTACAGTCCTTGTTCCAGTGCAGTTGGAGATCAAGACAGAACTTATTGGTACTCATCATGTCTTTGTAAGAATTAAAGACATCACTACATTTGTAAAGGCTTTATGCAGCTAGAAAGTAAAGATCAACTAGAGAATATCAGCAGTATCTAACCCTCTGTTGTATTTACACAAGTTGTATAAGCTATAGGTTGATTTATACTAATTTGTTATTTTTCTTTTTTTAGCACCACTGTCTGAAGTGTTAAAATCACAAGACGACATAAAGCAGCAACTGGTCCTGATTCTCAAAAATCTGCAAAACCAAAACAGACATGATGAAATTCCAGATGTAAGCACATTTGACCTTCCTTTGTCCAGTTTGATTTGGAAAAGCTTGAAAATCAACTAAAGGAGCAGCCCGAACAAATGAAGAAAATGGTAAGTTCAAGCTCTTGTGTGTTTCAAAGTGTTTTAAGTTTATTTATTTATTTGATTTTTTGCTTCATAGGTAGCCTACTTAGGAATTATTGGTGTTTTCCACAAGGGAAGCAGTTTGGCGTATCCTGGGAAAGCTTTTGGCTAACTCCTTGGCCAAACAAATTAACTGGAGTGGGGCAAACTAAAAAGTGACCTTTTGTGCACTTCCCCTTGGGACTGTCGTAGTCAGTAAGTTGGTTTTTAATATACATTTCAATACAATTAGAAGCTGTTCCATCTGTGTATTTCTTTGAATCATTAACCAGAGGAACAAAAAAAATCTATATATGGTCCCATTTAGGTTGTACTTATGTGAGAGCAAGCATGTTTCTTTTTTTCTTTAACATTTGTTCTTGTTCTCTACTAATTATCTGTATATCTTTTGATCACAGATGCAGTGAGGACAAATGTCCATACCATGCCACTGATGAAGAGGTGGAAAAATGCATTACAAGGTGGCTATAACTTGCTCCTGACAGGCACGGAGGAAGGAAGGAAGGAAAGAGAGAAAGCTAATGTGTCAAATGTCTAAATCACTATTTTTATTTTTTATTAAGATGTTCCCTGATACTTGGGCAATTTGTGTTTCATTTGCACATTTTTAATATATATATATATTCTGAAGAAACATTTTCAATAACTGTAATAATAATAAACTAAAATTCTAAATATAAAATTGCACAAGATATATATATACACACACATCATCTCATGTTTTGCTGTTTGTGCAATTTATTCCAATTATTCTTTTAAGTTTATTTAAAAATTAAGTTTAAGTCTTTATACATCTGCAGTTTTATATTCATATATATTTTTTTGTTTTATTGTTATTATTTTGATGTTTATTAATAATGGTTCGAGACGTTTCTTCAGAATTCGGCAGTTCTTTTTACAACTTTGACTTCTATATTTTACGTATTGTCATAGGTATTTGTAAGATGTTTCTTGCTATATCTTAAATTGGTTTCTATATTCAAGTTTATATAAAATTTAGCTGTTTTAAGATGTGTCTTGTACAATTTTTAAAATTCAAATCTGTTGGGAAAACAGGGTTGTTTTGAAAACTTTTGTGTATGTGTGCAATTTCAGATATATATTTTTTTCTATAAATCTTCCTGTGTATTGTGCAGTTTTATTGTTGTTTTTCTTGTGCACTACAAAACAATTTATTAAATTTGAGTATTATTTGTTTCTTGCAATCAATAAACGTTTATCATTTATTTATTTTGTCCTTTGATTATTTACGTTATAGGATATGTATGCTGTTTGCATTTTATTTAAAGGTTAAATGCAGTGCCTACACTTTGTGTTTACAGTACATAGCCTGCGTTTGCTGTTATATCAACTCAAATGGTTGTAATATCAAGTACTAATTTAATACCAAAAGGTTTTATATCAAGGTATATGAAGACTTAATCGTGCCAGCTCCGGGCCGAAGTGCACATTACTCACGGGCCGATTCCGGCTCGGATGCGGCAGCGTCGGCTCGCTTACGGCCGCCGCATCTGGCCCGATTGATTTGGGCCGGAATCGGGCAGTGAGTCCATAGGCATCCGGCCCGAGTACGGCAGCCGGAGTCGGGCCGAGGGGTAAGTCTCCGGCAGGCGAGAATCTAGCCGGAACTGGCCCGAGTGTATTTTGCTATCTGGGAATATAGAGACTTCTAAATGAACGAATGTGCGAATATAAAACCAACTTTACCTCTATAAGCTTTTCCCATTCAATGCTGTGGACCGTCTCTGGCGAAGAGTTCGTCACTAAATGTAGAAAAAAATAGAGCAACAAAACCGTAAACTGACAGCGATTCACTTCGCTAGCGTAATAACGTGTTAAAAAATCTCGTTTAACGTTAGCTCGATGATACGTAATGTTATTTGCGAAACGTTTCTCATAACTTAGCCTATACGTTAGCTAGAGCAACATTAACTTACATATGTGTTTTATGCTCATTCAGAATCGATTTGACAGATCATCTTATATTTTTACACAGGTTAAAAAGCATTGAAGTCATAAAGTGAAGTTAATCGTGTTGAAATCGAAAATTAAATAACCAAAACAGCTTTTCATTTACCTTAACGTTACCTTTATAGATCAGCTGCAGTTAATAGCCTGGGTACGCACAGGGCGACATGGGCTTACTAAATAACGTATAGGAAGTGGTAAAGTGTTAATTTACACATCTAAAAGTTACATTTTGACATAAATTCTTGGGAAAACGACAAATAAAACATGTGAAACGTCGAATACAACGTGCTTACCTTACAGTTCCGTCCGCTGCCTTCGGTTTGTTAGTTGATTCAAATGATGAGCAGCACCTGCGCCTCACGCTGACTCGCGCAGAAGAACCGACTCCGAGTCCACCAATCAAGTTTCAACATCGAACCAGTGTTATGATTTCGACCAGATGCGTCGGGTAGCCTATATGTTGAAGAGTCAACTTCATTTCGACATCGAACCAATGTTATGATTTCGACCAGATGCGTCGGGTAGCCTATATGTTGAAGAGTCAACTTCATTTAGACATTGAATCAATGTTATGATTTCGACCAGATGCGTCGGGTAGCCTATGTTGAAGAGTCAACTTCATTTCGACATTGAATCAATGTTTTATTCTCGATGTAATAACCTTCCGACGTACCGACCAAATAAAGAACGTTGATTCAATGTCGAAATTTGATCGACGACTGATACTGACGCTTATAACCAATAATCGACATTGATTCAATGTCGGCTTGCTATCTGGGAAGTCACCTCAGGAGTAAGCATGAATTAATTTAGCTAAACTGCGATGTGGTCATCTTCCAGAAATATTACCAATGAAAATTGTTGGTAAAGCGATGTCAACAAATATTCTTCTTCCACACCCCATAAGATGAGACAGCGCATCGGACTACAGCAGCTGTAAGTCCAAAAAGGTGCAGTGTTTTTTGAGGTTGGGTCTGTTTTAGTTCAGATCATGTTCTCACCACAAATGAACCACTCCAGGGTTCGTTTGAAAGCGTACCGAGACAACCTTTTTAAGGAGGTCTTGGTACGCATTTTTGGTCTGCTTTTGATGCGCACTCGAGTGCGATTGCTACATTCACCCCTGCTGAAAAATCCAGCTTAAACCAGCCTAAGCTGGTTGGCTGGTTTTAGCTGGTCAACCAGCCTGGTTTTAGAGGGGTTTTGGCCATTTCCAGGCTGGTTTCCAGCCATTTCCAGCCTGGTCTTAGCTGGTCAGGCTGGAAAATTACCAGCTTAAATCAGCTAAAACCAGCTTGACCAGCCTGGTTTAAGCTGGACATAGCTGGTTTTGGCTGGTCAAGCTGGTTTTAGCTGGTCAACTCCCAGCCTGACCAGCTAAGACCAGGCTGGAAACCAGGCTGGAAATGGCCAAAACCCCTCTAAAACCAGGCTGGTCGACCAGCTAAAACCAGCCAACCAGCTTAGGCTGGTTTAAGCTGGATTTTTCAGCAGGGACACCTACCCAAATGAACCGCACCAAGAGGGAAAATTTACTTTAGTGTGATTTAACTGAACTAAATAGGGGCAGGTGTAAAAACACCCTTAGTTTTTTACCCAGACACTCAAAAAGAACGTTTTAGAGCAGTAATCACAATACCGTGAAACCGTGACATGTTTATCCAAGTTTATCATACCGTCAGAATCTTATAGCATCGTTGACACTGATGCCCCGTGTGAATGCGTTTAGGTTTAGATTATGGTTTATCATAGGTGATGAATGCCACAAACACTGCCCTCTTGTGGATATTTCATTTGAACACTGCAGTGAAATGTACCCAGAGCAACATATTTCAGATTTTCTGAAAAAAATAGCCAAACTCACATATTTCCAGTGAGCCTGAGTCTATATTAGTTTTAAATGTAAGTTTTTTTACTTGCCTTAATCAGCCAACATTAGTTATTTTTGCCATTCATGTTTTTTCCCGCAGCCTGATCATTCAAAAACAACAGATAATGCATCAAATGAAGTTTTAAGAAAAATATTAACAATACAAATAATACATTTTTAAATAATCAAGACATTAGGACATTCTAATAGAGCCTATCGTACAGCTTCTGCCTGTAGTGGGCATTCATGCAGCTCAAGCAATGACGTACATCCAAATCAATGAGGCAGAGAAGTTAGTAAGGGGAAAGCATAAAAAATGAAGTGGAACGCAGCCAATTTCTGCTCTTGCAGAGTTCAGCTCTAACTCTATTTAAAAACACACGGACTAGCTTGTCAAAGTCTTTCTATAGACTGTAGGGCCTTTCCATAGACTACAGAAAAATAGAACATTCTTCCATCCTAACACTGTGTCCCAATAAATAGTATAAAACACAGGAGTGAGCTATTTATAACATGACACTGCCTCAAAATCTGAACAGACAGGACAAGACACCTTAAGTCCAAAATAAAAATAGCAGACAGAAAATAAGAACAAGTAGTTCTGATAGCTGAAAATACTTGGAATTATGCAACTACTATAGGAAATTATGTTAACCTTCTATGCATTCACAAAGAATTTTCAAAATGTATTGTTGATTGACATCTGAGATATTATAGATTCATTTAAACCTTTTTATAATAAAATTGATCAAGTGGTGCTTATAGCTTATGGAAACTGTATGCGATCATCGTGTGAAGTTTCTGGACTATTCCTGTAAACCGCACGCAGCATGAATCTGGCAACACAGATAAGCACACTTTCATTTCTCAACCGCATCGTCTCTGTTGCGCGGACATTCACTTCTATCAGTTCTCCATCAACACAGCTTGGAAACAGCAAAGAGTGCTGAGGCTCATTTATAGAAGAACAACACTGAGTGCGTTTACATGCACAAAATGAACTGAGTACTATTAAAAATCAGGTTCTTTTAGAAACAGTTATTTGCGTGTTTACATGCAAATCAGGGTGACGCAGTTGCGCAGTAGGTAGTGCTGTCGCCTCACAGCAAGAAGGTTGCTGGTTCGAGCCTCGGCGGGGTCAGTTGGCGTTTCTGTGTGGAGTTTGCATGTTCTCCCTGCGTTTGCGTGGGTTTCCTCTGGGTGCTCCGGTTTCCCACACAGTCCAAAGACATGTGGTATAGGTGAATTGGGTAGGCTAAATTGTCTGTGGTGTATGGGTGTGAATGAGTGTGTATGGATGTTTCCCAGAGAACGTGTGCTGGATAAGTTGGCGGTTTGTTCCGCTGTGGCGACCCCGGATTTATAAAGGGACTGAGCCGAAAAGAAAATTAATGAATGAATGAACATGCAAATCAGCAAACCGGCTTATGTGTACATGAGATTCTAATGTTGTGTTCAAGACACAGTCAGAGGTGGGAAATTCAGCAGTAAAATGTCCCACTTCCAACATCAATGTGTTAATTGCATCATGTCAGTCTCAATTTAACCATGTGATATGTGATTTTTTTGATAACATATCATATTATTCTGCCAATTATGGCTAAAACAAAAATAATATATATTGTTTTATATCCTTTGAATAAAGCTGAGGATAAAGAAAAACATTATATGTAGGTCTAAAAAAATTATGTAATCTCAAATATAGTCTTTATTAGTATGGTTCCCACTAACTTTGTGCTGGAAACATAGCTACATAAGGTAGCTCTGTGCTAAAGCAGAACAATCCGACATCTATGAAGTGATAAAATATATACTGTATATGTAATGTAATGTAATGTAATGTAATGTGTATTTATATAGCGCATTTATTGTGTATGCCCATACACCCAAAGCGCTTCACAATCATGAGGGGAGTCTATCCACACCACCACCGGTGTGTAGCATCCACTTGGATGATGCGATGGCAGCCACAGGACAACAGCGCCAGTGCGCTCACCACACACCAGCTATTGGTGGAGTGAAGAGACAGTGATAGAGCCAATTTGGTGGATGGGGATGATTAGGAGGCCATGATGGGTAAGGGCCGATTGAGGGACTTTGGCCAGGACACCGGGGTTAAACCCCTACTCTTTACGAGAAGTGCCAGGGGATTTTTAATGACCACAGAGAGTCAGGACTTCGGTTTAACGTCTCATCCGAAAGACGGCGCCCACCGACAGTGTAGTGTCCCCTTCACTTTTACTGGGGCATTAGGACTCACACAGAACACAGGTTGAGCACCCCCTGCTGGCCTCTCTAAGACCACTTCCCACAGCAACCTAGTTTTCCCATGTGGTCTCCCATCCAGGTACTGACCAGGCTCAGCCCTGCTTAGCTTCAGTGAGTAACCGGTCTTGGGCTGCAGGGTGATATGGCTGTGTATATATATATGAGCAATATCACACGAGTAGCAGTGTGATATCGCTGTTTATCGACAGTGCATTGCCATAGTGTCCCAACAGTGACGATATACAGCCATATTGCACTGCTACACGTGTGATATTGAGTTTATACAACAATTTGACGGCATAATTGTGTATATAAAATGAAAATCCAACATTCATTCACATCTGCAGCTGACGTCAGAACAGCAGAAACCATTGCTGCTTCACAAACGTCACTTTAGAGCTAGCATTTGAATGATTCTCTAGCGTAATATCTAAAGTCATGACAAAGCAGGTGATTTTGCTGACATTTTAAGATTATAAGGCTGAATGGCATGAAATGCCATTAGTCTAGAGACATTTCCCATCTTTTCCCTGGTCAATGACAGGCTAATGGCCACCGACGTGCTGTATCGCCAATATTATACAAATTTTAAAATAGGCACTGTCCTTATAAATAAACCTCATAGTTGCAATCTAAACGACTACATTCTTGCCTGAAAAAGCATCAAAAGTACATTATGTTGTCCAACAGCTGCAATATTTGTAGTGATTTGCGGATCAATACTAAAATATCGGTGTCTCCGAGACCATCTTTGTATGTTCTAGAATCGATTATTTTATCAAAATATCAAAATTTCAATAATTTGGAGCAAATAAGTATTTTATTGGAAATAGAAATACAGCGGAAAGTAACCACAATTACCCTAGTTTCTCTGAATAATGCCAACTTAGTCTGAACTACTTGTTCTTCCGCCTGCAAAGTCATGTGCGTAATATGGCACTATACAACTGCAGATCATGCTAGCTAGTCACTCAGTCCACTGACTGGCACATGTTGTTCAGTCATATGGGTGACCGCAAGCGAAGTTATGTGTGGAGTTACTTCACTTTTAAAACTCAAACGATGCAGTTTGTGACACGTGTAACAAAACAGTGAGGTACTGTGGTAAAACTACAAACCTAATCAAACATCTACATAGAAATCACAAGACAACGTCACGACTAGGCGGGTCAGAAGAGGAGGTCATGAGAGGTACAGGTGCTGCTATGGTGAGACAGACATCGCATTCAGAGTCCTTAGGTGCAGCAGGCAGGCACTATCCAGGTACAGAGGAAAAAAATGCGGCGATGTGGCTGTATTTTGGGGGCTTGGGTTTTTTGTGACAATGATAAAACAACTAAAAAAGGTTCAAAACACTTTCATGGGAACCGGATTAACATGTCACTAAACGTAGAAGTGTGAATGTTTTTTTAAGATGTTCAGGCAGGCGTTTTAAGATATACATGCTCAGATGATGTCAATAATTATGTAAGCTGGCTTTTTTGTATGATAATTCTTCATCAATAAACAAGAATAACCCATAATATGGCTCGTATTCAGTATGAGAGACACTTTTAAGTACAATACTTGCTACTTTAATTTCCCAAACAGTCATTTTTGGGCAGTGTCGGTATCAGATCGGCATCACCGATACTCGCCTTCATTTTACTTGGTATCGGATCGAATAGGAAATCAGTGGTATTGCACATCACTAAATATTTGTCAAACTGTAGTGAGTTTTGTTGATCTGCTCTCACTTTATGTGGGCGGAGTAATACACAAGGGTAAGGAGGCTGTACGAGTACTGTTATTACGAAAATATCGCACGGTGTACAAAATATTGCCACATGCCCTGTCTAGAAGTGCCTGCTTAAGCTGGACTGGTGGAAGTGAGTCTTGATGATTTAACAAGTGGTAGTCATTAGGGGTGTGATGAGATCCCTTATGACAAGATCTTGCAAGATTAATTTGCAACGAGATTTCTTGTCAAGGTAAAAAGTTGTCTCGTGGGTTGTGATGGAGTGTGAGGGTGAATTTAGCACTGAAGATTGGAGGTAGGATTGGATTTGAACCACAAATCAAGTGCTTTGCACACATCTGGTAACTCGGGTGTGGTGTAACCAGTATTTTCATCAGAGTTCAGCAGCTGCCATGTCCAACAGAGGCGAACTGCAGCCACACGCATTAACCATGGCTCATAACCATGTGATGGAATAGCACTTTGGATATTCTGAAAGTCATAGTCATCGTAAACACAAATCAATATGTTTGACAAATAAATGTGGATTGTTTTTATTTCAGCCGCATTATTGCTGTGCTGTATATAAACACTGTAATCATCAAAACTATTACCGTCGTGTAGCCTTTTTGGCCACATTTTGCAACAGGATAAGCCATATACATATGGTAGTTTCAAACTATTCTCTGCACCTACCGAGTCAGTAAAGGACCACAGACATGTGCACACACACACACACACACACACCTGGAGACTCTTCATCATCATCGCATGTTTATGCCGTCTGGAAAAAACTGAAGTTTTCTTTTTTATTCGCGTGCGGAGATTCTCTGAGAGATAAAAGCCTCACCTCGTCTCGTTCTCGTCAAGTAAGCATCTTGTCACACCCCTAGTGTAACGCCATTCCAGCAGAGGGAGCCCTCGCCCGACCACTGACTCAGCTCCGCTCCCTCTGTTTTGGACTGTTTATTGTGATACTGAACTTCTGCCTGCACTCTTACTTCGTCTTCTGGATCTGCCCCTGTGTATGTCGATTGGTTTGGACTGCTTACATGTTGCCAACTATTTGCCTGTTCACACGTTGATGTCTCTGCTTAAGCCCATAATAAACTTCTGCATATGGATTCTAATACTGTCTCAGACTCCCCGTTACACCTAGTAGTCATGTTGTTTTTACTATTACTACCATGCAGGGCTTTACATTAACACCCGCTAAATGCGGGTAGATTTCATCTGTGGCAGGTTAGACAACCACTCTCAGTAGCCACTTTATCTGGTTGAAGATCACTTTTAAATTATAGCTATCTTAAAAGCAGGGGTCGACAATAGAGATGGCCTAATATGCGTGCAAATGTCATCTTAGAATCGAGAAGCAGCATGAATACCGAATATGAGGATGATCTCTCGTGTGCACAGGTGATGTGATGCGCGTGCCTGTTAAAAAAAAAAAAAAAACGGTCCCGTTTCCTGGTGTGAAGCAACCGTGCCTAGAGGAAACGCAACTGCTGCAATCGGTTCTCTTTAAAACAGACTGGACTAAAAGTGATGCTCGTGCACCCACAATCCTGCTGCTTCCAAAAGCTCCGGCTGTTTTTAAAACATGTCTTTTTGTAAGCAGCAGCAGTTGCTGGTTTTGTTTTAACTATTCTTTGAACAGAACAGATTATTGGCCTAACATTACCCGTGTGCGCGTGATCATCCTTCCATCATCACCTGCTTTCTTTTGCTTACGGTTATTTTTGTTAATATGGTTTAATTGTCATTTTTACAATAACTTTGCTTTAATAGGAGTTTAACTCCCATGTATGTGCAGTTAACTAGTGATCTGAGAGACCTTTAGCCTGGACAGACTAGGCATAATGGATAGTTTTAGATACATGGCAATAATTATTTTTTATATGTAATTGGGGTTTTTTAAGAAAGGTTTTGTTGAATAAAAAGAGCATGTATTATTTTGCATGTTTTTACATATTATTTAACATTTGTGGCTAAGAAATAATTATTTGTTTATTTTTGGTGTGGTCAGAGATATATTTGGTAAATCCTTAGTGTTGAACCCTGAAAAGTCCTGTGAAATAAAAACGAATTGCAATGTGACACCACAACACATTTGCTCATGCACATTGAGCAAGTTCATACACCAAAATAGTGAAATGAATGAGGAGGCATGTGGACATAACACATAAGTCTAAAACAAATAATTTTAGCATGCCAAAGTCAAATGTATGCATATAAAATATATATTCCCAACAACAAAATTGTGGCTAGTGAAAATGGCAAGTGGCCAGTATTGTTAGAAAACTACTAGCCCCAGTGGCTGGTGATCAAAAAAGTTCATGTCAAGCCCTGCTACCATGTATAATATGTACCGTGTCTGCACAATTAAACATGTGCACATAATAAACAAAACCTACCTTTTTAGATTGATTTTAATTTAACTCTTTTTGAACTATAAATGGCTTTTATTTCACCCGTTTGACAAGACGTTAAAGTCTTTGGTGTCACCAGAATGTGTGTGTGAGATTTCAGCTCGAAATACCTATCAGATCATTTATTATACCCTTTTGAAAATGTCAATTTTGGGGTCAGAGGGAATTGTAGCTGTTTTTGTAGCCTTTTTTTAAATGGAAATGAGCTGGTTCTCCCTGCCCACTATTCCCACATGCATGCCTGCTTCTCCTGTATCACATCAGATAAACACAGCACAGTGACAAACAGAAAGCGACCCAGACCTGGATGAAGCAGAGATTCAGTTTCTGAGTCATACATACCATGGTAAGATTAAATCAGGAAGTTTCCCAATGGTTATTTGATGTATTTGTTGAGGAGCTTTTTCAAGCCTTTCTGCAAAGATGAATGAGCAACACACAAATGCCGTTCCAATGTACACTGTGCACACACACACGTTTAACTTAGCACCTTTTTTTCAAATGTGACAGGATACAACTAAATATACTCTGATGTATAGAGATTCATTATGCTACTGTACAAATAAACCTGCTTTAACGTCCACAAATCAAGACCTGCTGTTGTGAGATTGAAGTGTCCTCATTTATAATTGTACTTGTCACAGTTCTGGATGGGAAGGACCCAAATGCAGAGTGAGTTGGGGGGGTTATTGACAGATAACTGGGGTCAAGTGAACAGTCCACCAGGTAATAAAGAGTGGAGAAGGGGAGCCTCCTAAGGCCATGGACTACTGGCCACAGATGGTAACAGACTGGGAGACAGACGAGGAAGAGGCCAAGCAAGAGGTGGTGAAGATCTTGAAAGGAGCACAGCAGAGCAAATGTCCAGAGTGATGGCTAACTCCGTACTGGTCAAGCAGACAGGCAGAGGATTCCAGGAGCCAAGAACTCACAAGAGGAAGGGCTGGACAGGACCAGGGACACAACACCCCCCCCACCCCCCACCCAAGAATTTACACTTAGATATTAGACATACTGTGCACTGTTTCCTTCTGTTTCGAAGCAAAGATTGAATTAGCCTATTTAAGGATTCAGAGTCTGTGAGTTGACATTATGTGCCTAATAGGATATAAATGATCACATTCAGTAATGTTTATACGATTTGATAAAATTATCGCAGAAATTCAGTCAATAAAGACCATGTAACAACTCGAGAAACCAATTTAAATGTGATTTATGCAGGCAAACAGAATATTTGATTTCACACATGGGTTTATCAATTTAATAAGACTTTACAATTCCACAAATATCTCACACTCGAAATCATCAATGCACAGCTCAGCCTAGAAACGTAGGCTTTGCATCAGAAAGTGTTTGATTTGGAGAGTATGTATGCAGAGTTTATATAAGCTACATAATTCTGAATAATTCAACAAAGTCCTTTGAATTTGTGAGGTGTAGCATTTTGCATTTTTTTTTAAGTGACTTACGGGGCACATTTATTAAAGCGGTTCCCTTGAAACAACTGCCTTTCATGTACTGTATACTATCTTTCACTACAGCATACCATAGAAGTATATCAACATTTTATACAACAGTTCTGCCTGGTTCATGAAGTGGCTGGGGAACCGAAGGATTAAACTCACTATAGTTGGACAAATACTGGAGCTGTTGGACCACAAAATGTGCTTTTGAGACTTTTAAGGTGATAATGAAGTTGTTTCAATTGTAAATATGTGTTTTATTTATGAAAAAAAAAACTATTTTAAATGTTTTTTTTAAGGATTTTGTAGATGGGACTTCCAGTGTGTTGGTGGCCTTTCAGCCTCTCATTGCCTGCTTAGAGCATTCCTCTGAGGGACACTTATTCAGGAGTGTGATAGATGTCTGTATAGTGGTCCATTGTGAAATATAATTGGTTTTGAGTATATCTAAAGGCAATATTTGGTTGCAATCTTCAGTTATTTGCTCCAGAGCAAATACATTTAACTGCAATGTTAGGTTTTACAACCTAATATATATTATGCTGAATCAAAAAATATGTTGTTATTCTTTCCACTGATTTAAAATCTTTATATTGGTGTTTGTTATTCTTCAATAAATGACATTTCATATAAATTGCCAGCAACATTTAATCAAAAAAGAATTCCCCCATTTTGTTGTTAATTATGTTTTAAAAGGATATACTCCCTGTACTCGTTACACAAAGACAATGGCTGTTTCTCAATTCCAAGAACGCTGAGTACGGACTTGCGTTCTTGTGGAGACTGGTCTTGCCAGGTGTCCTCGGTAGAACGAACTTGGGAGACCATGAGAACAGAGAACGCATGCTGTGAGAAATGAGATGCTGCGTTCTTCCCTGGTTGTTCCTGATGGTCACGTGACCTTCACGCGTTTTAAATAAAAAATTAATTAAACATTACAGCATTTATACAATGATTTATTGTTTTTCCCCTCTTCAAAATATATATTATGCATAAAAACATTATAAATATACGTTGCACAATACAAATAAAACTGATTTTAATAGGAATTTGAGCAAACAAACACTCTTAATGTGTTTATTCCTTTATTAAGATGTCCATGGGAATGTTTATATTCACCGTTTCATTTAGGCAAACTCTTGAGGTAAATAAATGATATCTCCGAACTTTAATAATAAATCTAAATAAAATGCTGCGCGTCCCACCTCCAATCGCAATGACTTCTGGGACTTCTAGAGCGAGATCGGTGCTCAAGTCTGCATCGGTGCGTCCTCAATATCAAGAACACATCCGGGAAGTTTCACGCATCCTCTGTACTTGCGATCTTGAGTATTGGAACTGAACTTTGGCAGCTGATGATGACGTTACACAAGAACACGAGGACGCAAGACCGCTGAAGAACGCATATTGAGAAACAGCCCCTGATTGTTCTTACATAGACAAACAGTGAATATAGATTACTGCCTGACACACAGCTCTGATAATGCTTTGAATTAAGAGAAAGCAGCATTTCCGAAATTCACAACACAGATATCTGTTGTGTAGTTCTTGAGAGTCATTGAAAAATCAACATCCTATAAACATATTTACTCAAGGGTTACTTATTGTATTCAATTCTGATAGGTCAGACATATGTTTAAATAGTGTTGATGTACAGTGCATCTGGAAAGTATTCACAGCGCTTCACTTTTTCCAAGTTTTTATAATAAAGCCTTATTTCATAATAGATTAAATTAATTTATTTCCTCAAAATTCTACACACAATGCCCCATAATGACAATGTGAAAAAACTTTTTTTTGAAATTGTTGCAAATTTATTAAAAATAAACAAACCTGAAAAATCACAGGTACATAAGTATTCACAGCCTTTGCTTAATACTTTGTTGATGCATCTTTGGCAGCAATTACAGCCTCAAGTCTTTTTGATTATGATGCCACAAGCTTGGCACACCTGTCTTTGGGAATTTTTGCCCATTCCTCTTTGCAGTACCTCTCAAGCTCTATCAGGTTGGATGGGAAGCGATGGTGTACAGCCATTTTCAGATTTTTCCAGAGATGTTCAATAGGATTTAGGTCTGGGCTCTGGCTGGGCCACTCAGGGACATTCACCGAGTTGTTGTGAAGCCACTCCATTGATATTTTGGCGATGTGGTTTGGGTCATTGTCCTGCTGGAAGATGAACCGTCGCCCCAGTCTGAGGTCAAGAGCACTCTGAAGCAGGTTTTCATTCAGGATGTCTCTGTACATTGCTGCATTCATCTTTCCCTCTAAAGCGGTGATAGTAAAATATATTTTTTTAAGTTTTTGCGTTCCCTCGCAAAGATGTTTTGCGTTAGCTCGCAAACCTGTTTTTCCACAAACACTTCCTGTTCACTTCATACATGTCAACCATCCTGTTTTTGCCGGGATTCTCTCGTATTTTACCATTCTATCCCGCTATCATCCTATCATTAAGTATTTTCCCATATTTCTCATATATTTTTAACAACCTCTGAATAAGCGAATGCATGTATAAGTGCCGACTGACAGACACACTCCGTATGATAAACTGATCTCACATCAGCTTCTGTACATGACATTTAAAGAGGAGCGAAAGTCCAGGACACTTTAGGATTTGAGTGTGTGTTTAAACAGACAAATACACTTAATAATATGTAAACATGTCCGTCTTGCGTGTTTTATTTTAAACACAACTAATTTTCTCTTGAATAATCCCAAACAGTTACTAAAGTAATCGAATGCTTTCATTATAGATCTCTTAAAGTGACAACAAAACAAAACAAGAGATTGATTTTCTGCTCTTCACTTGTTTGATAACAGAGGTGTCACTTTAAAGAGCCCCTATTATACATTAAAAAGGGTCATATTTTGGTTGTAAGGGTCTCCAACAACAGGCTGATATGCGTGCAAGGTCAAAAAACATCTTCATTGTCTTATAATATGTATTTATTTTTTCCTAATTATCCCAGCGACTCCCATATGAATCGTTCAGCGATTCATTTGTTCCCAAACCCCTCCTTAGCGCGAAGCTAATCTGCACTGATTGGAACAATGACCACCTTTTGCTATTGGTCAACAGCGTTCAGCGCGAGACAGAATGAAATGCCCAGCGCGGCTTATCAACAATATTGAAGTAGTCAGAGTGCATAGTGTGTGTGTGAGCATACCTGCCAACACTCCTGTTTTTCCCAGAAGTCTCCTGTATTTCAGACCCATCCATTTTGTTATTTATCCCGGAAAACCCCTGTAATTTCAACCAGCCTTTCCCCCGGTCCTCAGCATTTTGGTACGGTCTGTGAAACCCCCGGGTCACCAACACTGGTATAGGATCCGATCACAGCGGCCGCCCGAAACACGCTTCATAGTAGTTAACTTACTAACACCACAGTACACAGTACCCAGTTCTCAAGAGTGTTATTCAGACACCTCACCCCCGAACCTAACCCCCCCGCAGTCTCCCGGATTTTTTGTGTGTGCATGAGTGCATTAAAGCAGTGCAGTTAAACACCAGCATATTGTGTCAGGATTCGGGTGTGGGGGAAAGGAGCGAGGACTCAAGTGCAAGATAATGGGTATTTATTTATAATAAAATAAAACAAAAAGGCAAAATAAACAACCCCGAGGGGGAAAACATTAACAAAACAAATACACACACACAAACTTGGCTGGGCTGGCAAGACAGGAGCAGGAACACGAGGGAGATGATGAACAAGGATGTGCGATGACGAACTGGCACAGGACAGCAGACATGAGGAGATCTTAAGGAGGAGTAAATTAACACAAACAGGTGAACATGATAAACTAATAATGGGTTAACAAGAAGGGTGGGGCTAGACAATAGACTGACGAGCACATGACATAACACACACACACACACAAGCACGCGGCGCATGTAAACATACGCCACGTGCTAAAACACAACACCAACAGAAGACTGACGTGAGACACGAGCACACAATGAATGAAAACACTCACCGTGTGCTCACAGACGCAGCGTGCGTGCTTCATCCCAGCGCCGACCGAAACCGAACCCAACTAGACAGAGACGCTGGGACTGAAACACCACGCTGCAAACAGAAACACCCGGACGAGAGCGCACAACCGTAAACACACCCAAACTCCGCGCGCCCACTTAAAGCGGGAACGCGCAGGGTCCAAGCGCGCCCACGATTGGCGCTCATACAGAGGCACGCACAATGACAGAACACAAGCGCTCGACCCGAGAAAACTCGAGCCGAGCGCAACAGGGCATGACAAGACAGAGCTAGTGTCTGGACTCTGCCACCAAAACAAGAGTTAACAAGACCAGAGTGGCAGAACCCTGACACTAGCCCCCCCCAAAAGGGACGCCACCTGGCGTCCCTAAAGGGAACACTCAACAAGGTACAAGACAGACAAGAAACACCACAAGACAACAAAACAGGCAACATCAACACACACACACACACACACACACACACAAGACAGGGAAGTGAACAGGCAAGACAACATGAAGGGGGGGAGGGAGGGGAGCCAAGCCAGACCCAACAAGACAAACAAGGGAGGGATGGGAGGGCAAGATCAGGGAGGAACAGTTCAGGGCAGGACCAGAGGGACAGGACAGGACCAACGGGTCAGTGACCCCAGCAGGGGGCCAGGGTGGAGCAGGAGGGACTTTCCAGGGTAAATTCAGAGGGTTAGGGGACCAGGCAGGGGACCAGGGTGGAGCCGGAGGGTCAGTCCAGGGTGGTGTAGGGGCAAACCAGGGAGGGGCAGGAGGGATGACCCAGTGAGGATCCTTCAGGGACAGCAAGGCTGGAGGACTGAGTGCCAGCAGTGCTAGAGGCCTGTGAGGAGCCGACTGGACTGGAGGCCTGTGGGGGGCGGGCCGGGCTGGAGCCGACTGGACAGGAGTCTTGTGGGGAACCGGCAGGGCTGGAGGCTTGAGGGGAGCCGGCTGGGCTGGAGGCCTGAGGGGAGCCGGCTGGGCTGGAGGCCTGAGGGGAGCCGGCTGGGCTGGAGGCCTGAGGGGAGCCGGCAGGGCTGGAGGCCTGTGGGGAGCCGGCAGGGCTGGAGGCCTGTGGGGAGCCGGCAGGGCTGGAGGCCTGTGGGGAGCCGGCAGGGCTGGAGGCCTAAGAGGAGCCGACTGGACTGGAGCCAACTGGATAGGAGGCCTGTGGGGGGCCGGCAGGGCTGGAGGCCTGTGGGGAGCCGGCAGGGCTGGAGGCCTGTGGGGAGCCGGCAGGGCTGGAGGCCTGTGGGGAGCCGGCAGGGCTAGGCGTCTGGGTGGTGCCGGCAGAGCAAGGAGCCGGGCTGGGACCGGTAGGGCAAGATGTCTGGGTGGTGCCGGCAGGGCAAGGAGCCGGGCTGGGACCGGCAGGGCAAGACGTCTGGGTGGTGCCGGCCGGGCAAGACGTCTGGGTGGTGCCGGCAGGGCTAGACGTCTGGGTGGTGTCGACAGGGCTAGACGTCTGGGTGGTGCCGGCAGGGCTAGACGTCTGGGTGGTGCCGGCAGGGCTAGACGTCTGGGTGGTGCCGGCAGGGCTAGACGTCTGGGTGGTGCCGGCAGGGCTAGACGTCTGGGTGGTGCCGGCAGGGCTAGGAGCCGGGCTGGCACAGGCACTGAGCCGCGCTCTGGGGCTGGAGCCGTCACTGAGCGGCGCACTGGGGCTGGAGCCGACACTGGCGGGCGCACTGGGGCTGGAGCCGACACTGGCGGGCGCACTGGGGCTGGAGCCGACACTGGCGGGCGCACTGGGGCTGGAGCCGACACTGGCGGGCGCACTGGGGCTGGAGCCGACACTGGCGGGCGCACTGGGGCTGGAGCCGACACTGGCGGGCGCACTGGGGCTGGAGCCGACACTGGCGAGCGCACTGGGGCTGGAGCCGACACTGGCGGGCGCACTGGGGCTGGAGCCGACACTGGCGGGCGCTCTGGGGCTGGAGCCGACACTGGCGGGCGCTCTGGGGCTGGAGCCGCTTTTGCTGAAGAGGCCTTTCTCTTCAGCCTCCGCTTTTGGGTGCGGGTTAACCCTTGGGGGTTGGTCATGGGCTGGGAGATGGTGCTGGTGGTGGTGGTGAGAGGGGTCCATTCCCCCTGCAGGATTTCCCTCTCCTTCCTCAGGCAGGAATACTCCACCACCTCCCAATACGTCCATGCCTCAATTTCACCCAGCTCCTCCCAATCAAATGGTTCATCCAATCCAGCCAGAAAGATGTGGATGAGGTTGGTTTCGCTGAACCCAAGCCCCCGGACTGCCTCAAGGAGATCTTCAGCGAAGATTCCAAAGGGGCGATGGTTCTGCTGGTGAGGCAGTCCTCTGGCTAGGGGTTGGTCCTTGGGTCCCTCTTGCTGGGAGAGAGCTGGGTGCAGAAATATACCCATTTCTGCTGAGTCCTCTGTTGGCCAGTTCGTACTGTCAGGATTCGGGTGTGGGGGAAAGGAGCGAGGACTCAAGTGCAAGATAATGGGTATTTATTTATAATAAAATAAAACAAAAAGGCAAAATAAACAACCCCGAGGGGGAAAACATTAACAAAACAAATACACACACACAAACTTGGCTGGGCTGGCAAGACAGGAGCAGGAACACGAGGGAGATGATGAACAAGGATGTGCGATGACGAACTGGCACAGGACAGCAGACATGAGGAGATCTTAAGGAGGAGTAAATTAACACAAACAGGTGAACATGATAAACTAATAATGGGTTAACAAGAAGGATGGGGCTAGACAATAGACTGACGAGCACATGACATAACACACACACACACACAAGCACGCGGCGCATGTAAACATACGCCACGTGCCAAAACACAACACCAACAGAAGACTGACGCGAGACACGAGCACACAATGAATGAAAACACTCACCGTGTGCTCACAGACGCAGCGTGCGTGCTTCATCCCAGCGCCGACCGAAACCGAACCCAACTAGACAGAGACGCTGGGACTGAAACACCACGCTGCAAACAGAAACACCCGGACGAGAGCGCACAACCGTAAACACACCCAAACTCCGCGCGCCCACGTAAAGCGGGAACGCGCAGGGTCCAAGCGCGCCCACGATTGGCGCTCATACAGAGACACGCACAATGACAGAACACAAGCGCTCGACCCGAGAAAACTCGAGCCGAGCGCAACAGGGCATGACAAGACAGAGCTAGTGTCTGGACTCTGCCACCAAAACAAGAGTTAACAAGACCAGAGTGGCAGAACCCTGACATATTGCTCCATTCTTAACCATGACACACATTCACTATTAATCCACACAGCGGCAAAAGCTGAACTATTCTGAACCTTGACCACTGCACGTGTGTAAGAACAGCTGACGGTGGCCATAGCAACGACAAACGGCAGTAGATCATGAGCTCACAAACGCATTTAAATTCGCAAACAAAGTAGCACGCGTTGCACTTTCAACGTGGCTTTAGATGCAATATGACAATATAAAGAGTTACAGATACAGATTACCAGATACAGTGCACACGGTTACAAGTAACAAAACACAATTAAATAAATAATTTGCAAGCTAGAGAAGACAAGGAGGCAACCACCCTGCTGAAAAATCCAGCTTAAACCAGCCTAAGCTGGTTGGCTGGTTTTAGCTGGTTGACCAGTCTGGGTTTAGAGGGGTTTTGGCCATTTCCAGGCTGGTTTCCAGCCATTTCCAGCCTGGTTTTAGCTGGTCAGGCTGGGAGTTGACCAGCTAAAACCAGCTTGACCAGCCAAAACCAGCCATGTCCAGCTTAAACCAGGCTGGTCAAGCTGGTTTTAGTTGGTTTAAGCTGGTCATTTTCCAGCCTGACCAGCTAAGACCAGGCTGGAAATGGCTGGAAACCAGCCTGGAAATGGCCAAAACCCCTCTAAAACATACTTACACTTATGAAATGGAGGAAGAAACTGGTCCATGATCCACTGATCCATGTACTGACAAAGTTCCTGTTGAGTTCTGACAAAGTCTCATACTGTACATCAGTAGTATTTTCTGATCCTTCCTTTAACAAATGTCCGACGAATCTCTCATTGTAAGCATGTAGATTGCTGAAGCACTCGTCAGAAAAATGACAGGAACAGCACTGGCTGGGTTATAATGCTGAGATATTTTTGCAAAAATAAACCTCAACCACTGACTCTTCACAGCCTCATCTTTGGGTAGAGAAAATAACACTAACTTTCCCCTCACACTTCCAATAATATCCAGCTAAGCACAGCATCTTCATGACTTGATTCAACTGGGATCTGTTTGTCTTCCTTTTTTTCTTTGTTACTGTGTTAGAGGGCGGGACCACAGGTTTCAATTTTCCCGGGTTTGCACGTGCAACAATTGGGCGGGGCTTATGTTTCGTGTCCACGTCACGCTAAAACAGCTAAAGACTATCAAGACGATTCATTCGAACCACTATGAGTCGACTCTTTTATAGATGAATCAATAGTTTGGCTTTGGGCCATGCAGAGCCCACTTGTACTTTTAGGGGGCACACTTTAACATACTTCACAAACTACTTAAACAATTATTCTTTCATAAATTTTTTAATGCATCACTCTGCAGTCTTCATAAACATTCACTCATTCATTTTCTTTTCGGCTTAGTCCCTTTATTAATCAGGGGTCGCCACAGCGGAATGAACAACTTATCCAGCATATGTTTTATGCAGCAGATGCCCTTCCAGCTTTAACCCATCACTGGGAAACACCCATACACTCATACACCACGGACAATTTAGCATACCCAATTCACCTATGCCACATGTTTTTGGACTTGTGGGGGAAACCGGAGCACCCGAAGGAAACCCACACCAACACGGGGAGAACATGCAAACTCCACACAGAAATGCCAACTGATCCAGCCGGGGATCGAACCAGCGACCCTCTTGCTGTGAGGCGATTTTGCTACCCACTGCACCACCGTGCTGCCCTGTCTTCATAAATAAGCTAATTAAATAACTTAAAATAATCTTCCATGTTCATTTATTTGACAAGTAACTTTGAATTGTGGGATAACACACTTCTAACATTCAAGTACATCGAGGCACATTTTCACACCTGTAAACTTTAACAGATGCAGTTGAAGACCATTTTTTTACCCTCTCATTTATTTAAAATTATGTTTCCCAAGTGATCTAAATCAAACCAATGAGATTTTCACAGTATTTCCTATAAAGCACAAATAATTCTTCTGGAGTCATAATAAGTCTTATTTCTTACAGTTTATTTCTTGTATAAAAGCCGTTTTTAATTTTTTTAAAAACATTTTAAATTTAGTGTTATTAGCCTCTTTTAAGAAATATTTACTGTGTATTTTTTGATTGTCTACACAACCAACCAGTTATACAATAACTTGACTAACTATTCCAACTTTCCTAGTTAGCATAATTTAGTAAATTCTTTAAATTACACTTTAATCTGAATCAATGACTATAGAATACTTAAAGGGTCTTTGTCTGTATACAACTATCTTGCAAAATAACTAGTAAAATATTATGCACTGACTGTCACCATGGGAAAGATAAAAAAAGTAGTTATTAGAAATTAGTTAAACTATTATGTTTAAAAACGTGTTGTAATAAATTATGTGTTGAAGACAGGTGCTTTATGTCACGACTGAAATAAAAAAGCGAATGAAACTTTGTAAAGTCAATTTCTAATTATTAATAGCTGAGAACTTCCTCTATTAAAAGTTTTGAAATCGCTATTGAAAACAGAAGTGTAATATAAACAACAGTGGACATTTTGATAGTGTTTCACAACATGAACATGACTGAAGTTGAATCTTTTTATTACCTGTGTCAATTTGGGGGTTAACTTCTGACGAATGCTGACTGAAGTGCTCAGCACCGTCAAACTGACAGAGCGCGCCACCGATGGCTGATCTCGCTTCTCCGTGGCGTTTTTGACACAAATACATGTCCCCCCTGTGGCCCCCCTAAATTTGGACGCGTATTTGTGTCAAAACGCCATGTCCCCCCCTAAAACCCCCACTGGAAAATACTAGGATGATAGGGCGATAGAGTGCTAAAATACAGGAGAATCCCGGCAAAACAGTAGGGTTGACATGTATGAAATGAACAGGAAGTGTTTGGAAAAACATCTTTGCGCGGGAACGCAAAAACTTAAACAAAAAAAGTTCTTATCACTCTGGGGTTTTTTTTCTCCCACCCTTTTTTTTCTTCCACCCATTTGTTTTCCCCACCATCTCGTCCCTTCCAGGCCTCCATACAAAATTAATTTTTGAGTGCTTCAGAAGTTTGTAGTTGGTATATTTTTCTTTACACTTCATGTAAAGTAAAAACTTTTAAATATATTATTTAATATTAAATGTCAGTGTAAGCTATATAGAAGTGTAACATTTTAAAATATATTTTAAAACATAATTTATCTGTAATTTGATTTATCTTTAATTATCATTAATGTTAAAAACAGTTGGGCTGCATTTTTCCCTCATGGTTGTTTGATGAATGTAAAGTCCAAATGAAATACTCCAATCTCTTTAATGTGTCCTTGTTGAATGAAATATACATAAAAGCATGTACATATGCTTTTATCTATATTTTATTTAACAAAGAAACCTTACAGTATATTACTTTTCTTTCAAGCATTCATTCAAAGGTGCCTATGGTATAACAGAATATCAGAAAAGCCTTTCTAGAAACATTCAAAGAAAACCTTGAAACATTCCTATATAGAGTTGAAGTCAGAATTATTAGCCCCCCTGTTTATTTCTTTCCCTAATTTCTGTTTAACCAAGAGAAGATTTTTTTTAACACATTTCTAAACATAATAGTTTTAATAACTCATTTTTAATAACTGATTTATTTTATCTTTGCAATGATGACAGTAAATAATAATTTACTAGATATTTTTTAATACACTTATATAGCTTAAAGTGACATTTAAAGGCTTAACTAGGTTAATTAAGTTTACTAGGCAGGTTAGGGTAATTAGGCAAGGTTTTGTATAATGATGGTTTGACTATCTGTAGACTATCAGAAAAAAATATAGCTTAAAGGGGCTAATAATTGTGACCTTAAAATGGTGTTTAAAAAATTAAAAACTGCTTTTATTTTAGTCGAAATAAAACAAATAAGACTTTCTCCAGAAGAAAAAAATGTTATCAGACATACTGTGAAAATTTCCTTGCTTTGTTAAACATCATTTAGGAAAATATTTAAAAAAGAAAAAAATTCAAAGGGTGGCTAATAATTCTGACTTCAACTGTATGTTGCATGAAATGTATGCTGCAACTTCTGTACTAATATTGGGAATGTTCTTTTGTTACTGTATGGATTTATACTGAATTATTATCCACAGCCTCCAAATTGTTAAGCCTTCTTTTTTAAAAACCTTTCATGATTTTTCATGATCATGATAATATGTATGTACAGAATTAAAGCATTACAGTGTTCAGCTCATTTATGTGATGTATAATAAATGACATTTTTAAATAATGTTTAAACATCATGAGCCATTGGCATATGGTCAAATCAGTTTCCGTGGGGCAGGGGCATCTCTGTTGCTTAGCAACCACATCTGACCCTGGCACCACAAAAACACAGTAAAGCAGGACCTGTAAATCAATCTGTCTCTATGGGGTAAGTATATGTCACTCTTTTTCTCTTACACACATTGACAGGAAGCTGATGCCAAACACACCAACACTGCTGATGGGGTCTTGTGGTTTTCTTCATAGACTGGCCTTGGGGTGCTTAATAAAAAAGTTTGCTTTAGAAAGGAACTGATGAACACTCCGTCTAGGGAACAGCTATCTGATGCAACTATGACAGCATATCTGAAGTGCATAAACATACTGCACTCAAAATATTTAGATCCCATTTTATTTTATTTTATTTTTTGCAAAAGTAACATGCAAAATGGCCGTCTGTTTGGTTTTGATTTGAATTAAACAAACTAGTAAATATACTTAACAGCAAACCTGTCAACATTGGGATGTGAAAATAAGGCATATGCCCACCATCATGACGGCCCATTCACACAGGCTTCAGCGTCAACGCTTGACAGAGGGCGTGTCTGAAGTTGGGGCTGACGCGATCGTCGTAGCAGCGTCAGCCAATGAAATTAGTCAGCAATAGGCCACTGTCTGAGCTGGTGCATTTGCATACAGGGATCTGATTGGCTGACGCTTCTGTTGGCGCTTGAAAAGTTGAGCAACTCCCAACTTTTGCAGCGAGCAACGGCTCTGAAGCGGCGCCGACGGATCCACAATGCAGTTCGGCCTGACGTCACCTATTCAAAGTGAAAGGGAAGAGTTGAAGCTGATGCCCCTTGTGAATGAGGCGTAAGGGATGCCTTATCATAACCCCTCCGCCTTTAAAAAAAATCAACCCCCAAATTACTAAATATGTTCTTCTGGCATTTCCCAGTGATGGGTTGTGGCTGGAAGGGCATCCGCTGCATAAAAAAAAGTGCTGGATAAGTTGGCGGTTCATTCCGCTGTGGCGACCCCGGATTAATAAAGGGACTAAGCCGAAAAGAAAATGAATAAATGTTCTTCTGGAGCTGTTTCACTGTAAATAAACAGTTAAACAGTCAGTAATATGTTTTATTATTATTATTTACAAAAGAAAAAATAAATAGTATGCATTAGCAGCAAATAAATTAGGAAACAGTTCAGCTTATTACAATGAATAGCTATTTTAAAGAAATAGAATCAAGTTATCAAATCTCATTTATCCTTTCTTCACTGTATAACTTACACACTCTGATTAAAGAGCAACGAATGAATCTCATTTATTTGGGTTTTTCGTTTGATTACATGAAATAACTGAGGTGTCACTATAAATGCACACATCTAACGTTATAATAAAAGCATTCGATTGCTTTCCTAACCTTTTAGGCTCTTTTAAGACGAAATTAGTTTTGTTAAAAAAACAAAAAAAAAAACACCAAGATCGACATCTTTAGATGTTATTATTATAAATTATGTGTATATGTCTGTTCAAACCTCATTGATTCAAACACCAAAACCCAGACTTTCGCTCCGCTTCAAATCGCGTGTACAGAATCAATTTGGGAAACAGCGTCTATTTATCACTATGGAGAGCGTCAGCTGACAGTCACGCACCGCTATATGACTGTTTTGAAGATTGCATAGGAGTGGCGACAGCACCTGTAATGAAAAGGAAAGGGAATCTCGCCATTTTTATATTTATTTCAAAGTGTTTTCATGCCTAAATAAAACGAAAGCACAGAACAGACTCACATTTAAGAGCAAGGGGCGGCCCCTGGTGGCTCGGCGGTATGGGTTGCGTATAGGGAGGATCGGCTCTTTAATGTTTATTGTCACCCTTCAGAGAAAGACTGAAAATACGGGAGAAATACGGGAAAATACCTTTACGGGATGATTGCGGGATATAACTGTAAAATACAGGAGAATCCCGGGAAAATCGGGAGGGTTGACAGGTATGCTTAACAGTTAGTTGTATGTCATTTTAAAAAAAAATTAAGAATTTGTTAAAATAGATATAGCTGCCCTACAGGGAGACAAATCCTTCAACAATGACATTTGTATTGAACTGAACTGTATTGTATTGATCATCAGTAAATGAACTGATGGGAATTCAGTGGAACTGAATGTGTCTTATAAACTGAACTTGTGTTCCCTCTAATGAAACTTCATTCCTGATTTGTTTTATTATTGCTTGTTTCCTCAGTGAAGCTGCATAAACAGTCAAACCTGATATTATTCATAGCCCTTGCAAATTCTGACCTAAAGTTACTTTTATTTAACCTCCAAGTTTTTTTTGTGGACCAGGAATGACACACGCAAGAGGCATCATTGTGAAAAAAAAAATATATATTTATCAGCTTTTATGAACATTTGATCAAAAAACTTTAAGTCAGAATTTGTCAGGGGTATGAATAATTTCAGGTTTGACTGTATATAACTCTGTGTGTGTACATATATATATATATATATATATATATATATATATATATATATATATATATATACATACATACAGTCAAACCCGAAATTATTCATACCCCTGACAAATGAAACTATATATATATATATATATATATATATATATATATATATATATATATATATATATATATATATATATATATATATATATATATATACAGTTGGAGTCAGAATGATTATCCCTCCTGAATTATTAGCCCGCCTGTTTATTTTTTCTCCAATTTCTGTTAAGTGGAAAGAAGATTTTTTCAACACATTTCTAAACATAATAGTTTTAATAACTCATTTCTAATAACTGATTTATTTTATCTTTGCCATAATGACAGTAAATAATATTTCACTAGATATTTTTCAAGACACTTCTATATAGATTACACTGGCATTTAAAAGCTTAACTAGGTTAATTAGGTTAACTAGGCAGGTTAGGATAATTAGGCAAGTTATTGTATAACGATAGTTTGTTCTGTAGACTATCGAAAAAATATATAGCTTAAAGGGGCTAATAATTTTTTTTTTATTAAAAACTGCTTTTATTCTAGCCGAAATAAAGCAAATAAGACTTTCTCCAAAAGAAAAAATATTATCAGACATACTATAAAAATTTCCTTGCTCTGTTAAACACCATTTGGTAAATATTTAAAAAAGAAATAAATTAAAAGGGGGCTTAATAATTCTGACAGATATATATATACACACACACAACAGTTCTGTCTGTAACTTGGTTGCCTTCAAATAACTCAGAAATCTCCTCTAATATGATTATTTTGCACATCATATGGTTCTAAATGGGCTTTTTTCACTTACCTACGCCACATATATTCTATGTAGATATTAAAGAAAAACGTACACATAATTTATCAACGCATTCTATGGCATGTTTAATAACTTAAAGCCTGATAAAGTAATAGTTTTACCAGGTTATTGGTCTGTAGTCACAATGGGTTATGTCAATAAGCTGACTTCTGTTAGCACATTGGTATGCATATAAATGTGTTCTTCGTTAGCTTCAAAGTACTGAATACTGATCAGTTTTTTAAACCCCTGTGCGTACAGTTGCATATGAGTCAATCTTGTCAGTTTCTGTAAATTGCTTACAGAATTTATTCCAATTTGTAAACAAAGCGCAGCGCAGGCAGGCTTGGATTGCATACTGCTGCCTGACGCACGGTGCAGATGTTCTGTCTTAATTGAGAATTCTAAGCAAGGAGGTAATAAGTCAGGCCCGTAGAGTGAGCTACCTTAACGTCTCATCCAACTCAATTAAATTTCACCAGTAATTCTTGGCTTCAGCCCACCCTCAGGCCTTGTCACTAAAGCACAGAACAATAAATCACTTCAACCTTGTTGCATCTCCTGAAATCTAACTGAGACAAAGAGCCTTCGTCGGTGTGGCCGATTCCTCAATTTCCTCACCAAACTTCCAAGTCCAGGTGTTGGTGTTTTATTTATTGATCTAAACTATGGAATGTAGTGTGATGAAACTCAATGCCAGTTTTACTCAGGCTGTTGAGTGCCAGGAAGATAGTACATCTAATTTGGAATGGATATTGAGGGAGCGAAGCTAAGGGCCAGATATAGACTGTACCTTAAAAAAAAAAAAATACTTGTATGCTCCTTTTGTTCATTTGATCTTTCGGCTTATTAAGGAATTATAAGGTCAGTTTTCAATGCTTGTGAAATTAACAGTGGGCTTTTACTTTGAAGTGTTAGGAATTTGAAAGCTTAAAGCATTTAATTAGACAATAAATTTGCTGTCAGAACCTTTCTGGAGGCATAACAGGCTGCGATACATCTTTTGAAGACTTAAAATAAACCTATAGTGGCGTAAAGATGATGCAAGACTTTTCTAAGGCCTTGTTAGATAAATATAACATGGGAGGCAGACAGTTACAGTGACTTTATTAAGAGTATTGAGTGGTCTTATGCATTATAGAGGATTAGGAAGATCTCTTAGACATAAAGTGAAGGAGACAATCATCAAAGTATTAAAGGGACAGTTCACCCAACAAAAAATAATAATAAAAATGCAATGATATAGTAATAATAGCTTTTGATGAAGTCTCCTTTAGTCAGTCATGTGCATTGGTATTTGAAATTGAAGAAACAATCTGCTGCAGAGAAGGGTAAGTGATGACTTTGAAACAGATATGGTTGATATGGTGGATGCGGCTTTGTCTACTGTTGCTTTATTTAAGGCATTTCACAAGCGGTTTGAAGATGTTGTTCAGCCACTGTCAGTATTGCACACAGTTTTCAAAATAGATAAATGATTTTAGATACAGTACCTTCTTTATGAATATTTGAATAATTTCATGCAACTTCATATTCAAATGATTGAGATTTGCACTGACTTCTGCATGTCGAGCAAGGATTTCAGTAGGATGTAATCAAGTTGGCGTTTAACAAACAATACCAAATACCTGAATAATTTTCAACATTTGCTTACACTTGACATTATTATTGAATTTATCATTTATTTTAATCAGGACTAACACATATCAGCCCAAGGCAAGGCAAGCCAAGGCAAACTTTATTTATAGAGCACAATTTTACACAACCATAGTTGAAAAATTACACAACTTGAAAAATTTATAAAAAACTATATATATATACATACATACAGTTGAAGTCAGAATTATTAGCCCCCCTATTAGCAAGAAAATTTTCACAGTATGTCTGATAATATTTTTTCTTTCTGAAAAAGTCTTATTTGTTTTATTTCGGCTAGAACAAAAGCAGTTTTAAATTTTTTAACAATCACTTTAAGGTCAAAATTATTTGCCCCTTTAAGCTAATTTTTTTTGATAGTCTACAAAACAAATCATCATTATACAATAACTTGTCTAATTACCCTAACCTGCCTAGTTAACCTAATTTACTTAGTTAAGCCTTTAAATGTCAGTTTAAGCTGTATAGAAGTGTCTTGAAAAAAATCTAGTCAAATATTATTTACTGTCATCATGGCAAAGATAAAATAAATCAGTTATTAGAGATGAGTTATTAAAACTATTATGTTTAGAAATGTTTGCGTGGGTTTCCTCCGGGTGCTCCGGTTTCCCCCACAGTCCAAAGACATGCAGTACAGGTGAATTGGGTAAGCTAAATTGTCCATAGTGTATGAGTGTGAATGTGTGTGTGGAAGTTCCCAGAGATGGGTTGCGGCTGGAAGGGCATCCGCTGCGTAAAATCGTGCTGGATAAGTTGGCGGTTCATTCCGCTGTGGCGACCCCGCAAGGGACAAAGCCGACAAGAAAATGAATGAATGAATGAATGTTTAGAAATGTGTTGAAAAAATCTTCTCTCAGTTAAACAGAAATTGGGGGAAAAAATAAACAGGGGGGCTAATAATTCTGACTTCAACTGTAAATATATATATATATATATACATACAGTATATATAGTTGAAGTCAGAATTATTAGCCCCGTTTTAATTTTATATATATATATATATATATATATATATATATATATATATATATATATATATATATCCCAAAATATGTTTAACAGAGCAAGGAAATTTTCACAGTAAGTCTGATAATATTTTTTCGGTCCCACTTTATATTGTCGCTTATACCTGTGAACTTACATGGTAATTAGATGTGTAAGTAGTATGTAACTACAGTGTATGTACACACGTTTACATAGTATTTACTTTTGTATTACTGGTGTAACTACACTCATGTAACAACCCACTGAATAGTATGTGTAAGTACAAATGTGTAACAGGACATTGGTAACAACAGTAGGAAAGTACACATCTGTAACAAGAATTATGTAAGTGCATTGTGTAACAACAATACTGTATGTACTTGCAGATGTTTTCCCACTTCCACACCTGTTTGCAGATTATGCACTTGTGAACACTGTATGGCAGAACTAATGCTGCATTAGAAGGTTTCACCTTGTGATACCAGTGTACTTACATGGTAACTCCACAGGAACTGTCCACTTAATATAAAGTGTAAAATGGTCACAAATTACTGTGTAACTTGTAGAAATATCTTCTATGCAACACTTTAATAACAGTGTAGTTACATGGGAACTCCACAGGAACGGTCCACAATATAAAGTTTAAAATAAAATTCATTTTTGTTTCGGCCTAGTCCCTTTATTAATCTGGGGTCGCCACAGCGGAATGAACCGCCAACTTATCCAGCATATGTTTTACACAGTGAATGCCCTTCCAGCTGCAACCCATCTAAGCTGAAAAGAAAATGAATGAATGTATGAACAGTAATTTGTGACCATTTTACACTTTATATTGAGTGGATCCTGTGGATTTACCATGCGAGTACACTTGTATCACAAGGTGAAACCTTCTAATGCAGCCATACAGTGTTCACAAGTACATGATCTGCAAACAGGTGTGGAAGTGGGAAAACATCTGCAAATACATATTGTTGTTACACAATGCACTTACATAATTCTTGTTACAGATGTGTACTTTCCTACTGTTGTTACCAATGTCCTGTTACACATTTGTACTTACACATACTATTCAGTTGGTTGTTACATGAGTGTAGTTACACCAGTATACACAAATAAATACTCTGTACCAGTGTGTACATACACTGTAGTTACATACTACTTACACATCTAAATACCATGTAAGTTCACAGGTATAAGCGACACAATATAAAGTGGGACCATTTTTTCTTCTGGAGAAAGTCTTATTTGTTTTATTTCAGCTAGAATAAAAGCAGTTTTTATTTTTTATGAACTATTTTGAGAACAAGGTTATTAGCCCCTTTAAGCTATATTTTTTCCGACTGTCTACAGAACAAACCATCGTTATACAATAACTTGCCTAATTACCCTAACCTGCCTAGTTAACATAATTAGTTACTTCTTTAAATGTCACTTTAAGCTGTATAGAAGTGTCTTGATAAATATCCAGTAAAATATTATTTACTGTCATCATGACAAAGATAAAATAAATCGGTTATTAGAAATGAGTTATTAAAACTATTATGTTCAGAAATATGTTTAAAAAATCTTATCTCCGTTAAACAGAAATTGGGGGGAAAAAACAGGGGGGCTAATAATGGAGAAGGGCTAATAATTCTGACTTCAACTGTATATACAGTATAAACTGAAGACTGTTCATTTATCTGATAAATAAAGGGACCAAGCCGAAGGAAAATGAATGACTGAAAAACTGAAACACAGATATAAAATAACATGCATGCATCACTCAAAAGTAAGGGAGTACAAATAAGCCTTTACATTAGATTTAAACACATCCAATGATGGAGAAATCCCAGAAAGGGTATCGTATTAGAGGTTCAAGTGCAGCATTGAAAATTGTTAATTTGTTGAAAATTCTAACTGTTATAAAAGTCCAAAGGTCACCATTTTACCCTAAAACTGATCAGGCAGGTCAAACCATAAGTTGTAGAGACTTGAAACTTTGCCAAATGACATTACTCTCCCTTTCTGTCATGTCACCGAGGCTCACCCTGATCTGATTGATGGTGGCACTACAGTGGCCAAAAACCCAAAAATGCTCATAACCCATAAACCACTTTTAGCTGACTAAAGTGGCTTATAGAGTCCTTGGCTCAAGCTCTACAAAGATTGGGATTTTTCTGGTATTTTGTTAAAAAAAAACATTAAAGAAACACTTGGAAACTAGTGCCTGAACGTCAACAAAGTGGTGTAATCAAATACTCTGTATTCTAAATATCAAAAGTTATCAAACAAGTAAAATTTCAATTTAAAAAAGTGGAAATTAAATTCCTGAATTTCAATTCAGTTTTACCACATGACAAACACAATCTCGCAGTAAATCGTAACTTTTTGATTTAGTGGCTAATTCATATAAATTTGTATGATCTCATTCATACAATTTAGTACGATTTGCTCATCCCCCAATGATGGTTGGGTTTAGGGATGGGGTCGGGTGCCATGCCTCCTTTTTAAAATTGTACATTTTCATACGACTGAACTCGTATGAAACTACGTACTGACTAAACTAACAAGACATAAAATAGTTACGTTTCCTCATGAGATCAGGCTGCACAGGACCAGCAAACGTCCAAAGTGAGCGGGGCCACTATGACAAAAATTGTCACAGTAAAACAGTAGCATAGTTTGACCACAAGGTGGCATTACAATTAAAAACAACAACAACATGAATCTGGTTCGACTAATTCGAAATATGGAATGTAGTGCCTTTGTCCAAGGTGGCACCCACATCAATGAGGGCATTGGTGTATATTAAAAAACACAAACACCATCGACTAATGGCATTTCAGTACCTATTAGACAAGCTTAACAGATTCAGATCAGGACAAAATTCAAGAGGATTGTTCAACTAAAAGACTTACAGGTCTGTGAGAATTTTGACAGAAATCTGCCAAAAGGGGACGATATTGCATTTGTGAGTGAATTGTAAATTCCACAGCATTTTCCATACAACATGCATATCCTAAGTTTGCCCTCCTTATTCTGAGAAATGTACCTCAAGAACCACTGTTGTCCACAAAATAATTTGTTAAATTTTCCAAATGATTTTATATATATATAAACTTTTGCAATCTATAGTAGTCCTAGATTTTTTTCCTCAACCTTGTGAAAAACATTGCAGTGTAAGACTCTTTAGGTCAATAATTATCAAAGACAAAATGTTTAGCTTTACCATCTGGAAAGCTATAACTGGGTTATTTGCACAACAGGTCTTTAGCCCCTTTCACACATACAAACCTTTCCGTAAATTTACCGGCAATTTTCCAGAAAGGGATCATGTGTGAACAGGCCCTTTTTGAAAATACCGGTAAATTCGTTCTGGTAATTTTCCAGAAAGAGAAATTGTAACACTACAGGTAATTTGCCAGAATGCTGAGTGCATTGACTTGAGACGTCTACTCCAGCCATGAAAATAAAAGTCTTTGAATATTTTTCCAGACACATTTAGCTGCTAGATGTTAGTCAGATAACGTTTCTATGTTCATTCTTAATGCCAACTGTGGAAAAAAATATTGATAAAATGCTTAAGATAAACCGCTGTTTGTTTACCTTCAAGCTCTGCTTCAGTTGCTTGAGGCGTGTGCACGTGAAGGAGCCAGTGAGCGCCAACATGCAAAAGTGTTCCTCCATATTTTTTCACCGAAGTTGTTCGCAATACTTAACCATCCACAGAATTTGTAAGGTCCTCAAATGTGTAAACATTTAGCTGCAGTTCGCGATTCTGCCTTTGGATGTCTCTGGAACAAAGCAGCTGCATGAATGCTAAAGCTTTAAATAAAAGAGAAACCATTAACAAAAGCCCGACCACTTCTATGTTTATATAAGCGCAGCCATTTAGAGGTCATTTCTGGGTAATGATGTCAAAATTTACCAGTATTTTGGAATGGATGTGTGAATGTTCTTTTTAGGAAAAATTCCGGAACATCCTTGTCTGTGTGAACAGCGCTCTTTTAAATTTTCCAGATATTTACCGGTATTGCTGTGTGAAAGGGGCTTTTGTGAACACATGGCCATCTCAATCCTTCCTCAGCAAAAACTCTTAACTTTGCTAAATCTGAGAAGCTCATATATGGTATTAAATACTAAAGAAGCATTGCAATGTTTAACAACTTCAACCAATTGGTCACACTATAGCTCTTAAAAGGTGTAAAATGCTGCTTTATGGAGATTGAAATGGGTCATTTTCTGTATGTACACTATATTGTGTTTAAAACTACCCCTATTGATATGGCCACAGCCATATCACCCTGCAGCCCAAGACCGGTTACTCACTGAAGCTAAGCAGGGCTGAGCCTGGTCAGTACCTGAATGGGAGACCACATGGGAAAAACTAGGTTGCTGTTGGAAGTGGTGTTAGAGTGGCCAGCAGGGGGCGCTCAACCTGTGGTCTGCGTGAGTCCTAATGCCCCAGTAAAAGTGAAGGGGACACTACACTGTCAGTGGGCGCCGTCTTTCGGATGAGACGTTAAACCGAGGTCCTGACTCTCTGTGGTCATTAAAAATCCCATGACACTTCTCGTAAAGAGTAGGGGTGTAACCCCGGTGTCCTGGCCAAAGTCCCTCAATCGGCCCTTACCCATCATGGCCTCCTAATCATCCCCATCCATCGAATTGGCTCTATCAATGTCTCTTCACTCCACTAATAGCTGGTGTGTGGTGAGCGCACTGGCGCCGTTGTCCTGTGGCTGCCGTCGCATCATCCAAGTGGATGCTACACACTGGTGGTGGTGTGGAGAGACCCCCCTCATGATTGTGAAGCGCTTTGGGTGTATGGCCATACACAATAAATGCGCTATATAAATACACATTACATTACATTACATCTTAAAGCACTAGAACACTGATAATTGCACCTTAAGGATAACCAGTGCCTTTTTGTTATTTGTGCTTTACCCTAATCGTAAACCTTAAATGCTGACTAATATCTCTCTGTAGTTAGTGAGGACCCCTTTTGAAAATCTGCTTAGAGATTCAAAAACCTAGGGATGCCTCTGTATTTAAGTAAGGAATTTATTTATAATGTAGTTATGCAGTCGAATAAGATCAGTGAGTGCATTTCTGGTTTTATTTTGAAGATTGATTCATTATTAACTATACAGACAGAAGTAGATACTATGTATTACACTGTGATCACATTAATGAAATATACACTAGCAATTCATGTTCAGAGACAATGACAGTGTTTATGTGAACTTTGTGAGGTTTTGAAACTTTAAGTGCAGTATGAGACAAAGAAGAACTTCAGAGCTGTTATAATTAGACATTATACTTTAAAATTGCATTTAAAAATAGTTACTTGCTAATCCAGTTTTTTTTCCACAAAATGCTTGATTTCTAAAGTTGAAACATGCAAGGAGTACACATGCTGTCAACCAATGAACATTCAACTCAGTTCTAACAGCAAAAAAAATTCTGTCAATAGGTAATCTGCAGCTCCAATGAGTAGGCCTATGAATGACATTTTGTGTCTTAACTATACTACAGTAACTGTGGTAACATGTGTCTTAATATTAATGAAGAAAAGCATTTGGTATAAAAAGTAAATCAATTGTTAAATGGATTAAGCAAAACATTATTAAAGCTTTACACAATTTTACATTCATTAATCATGTTTTTTGGTAACAAAAAAAGGTTTTAAATACACACAAAAAATTACGTTTGCTGTTTGTTTAAGCTACTTATTTAACACAATTCTTGAGTTTTTTTTTGGTGGACAACTTAATTGTTTTATGTTCAATTCACTTACATTTGTAAAATCGAATAGTAGGATGTGCGTTTCCGAAAACCATCGTTAGCCAACTAAGGTCGCAAGTTCTGTCGTTACAAGCATAGTTCGTTGATTTGGCGTTTCCCAAATCCATCGTTCCAACAAACATTTGCAAACTGCGTCGCAAACTTGTATGCTTGCAATAATCATCATCATTATTAATATTAGAATAAGTGTTAACTTTGTAAGTGGTTTTATGTTTTAGAATAGAATATGTAATGTTTTCAATAATATTTGTAAAGGAAACACAGGCCCTATATGTGCCATTTACATATATTTCAATTAATATGGAAAGCGAGTGCATGTTTTTACCAAAACTAATATTGGATTTTTTTTTTTTAAATGCGTGTGCGTGCAAAACAATATAATTTGTACAAAGAAATTATGGGGTTCTTCTCTAAAGAAGTTGTTACTCCACTCCGTTTAGAGCATCATTATGGGCGTTTTACGATATAACTAACGTGGTTCAAACGATGGATCTGCGACAGAGAAACTACGATTTTGGGAAACACTCGTCACTACATCGTTCTTTTCCCAAATGATGAATCATACTATGATAGTTCAGCCGCAAGTTATGTTGTTGTTTGGGAAACGCCCTCGAGTCAGAGTCCGAGTCATTTGATTTTGAATATCTACCGATACCGAAACCCGATTTGATACTTCTATAATACATAAAAAAAAAATAAAGAAGAGCAAAGAAACAGATCCAGGATGTTCCTTATTTTTTATTTATTCACCTTATTTTAACATTCAACAACTCTGATAACAAACAGAGCACTTCTGTGAGGTAGCTTGAACAATCAAGGAATAAATAACATCAATTCTTCACATTTGGAATCATCTTCACTTTAGTGCAACAGTAAATATAAAGAAATCTAATATAAAAATAAATAGCACCTCAACTTAAAATACCCAGCAGGCAATCGCAAGTTTACATATCTCAGAGTTTGCTATGGCAATGTTGTCGTCATCAACTTTATAATACCTCCAGACCGCAGACATACTCACACTTTCCGCTTCAAGCTGCTTCCGTGTTTGACTTTGCCGGCATTAAACCAATAGCGAATCTGCAACAAAGTGATGTTATGTCGCACACGTTGCTGTTTCTGTGTAAAGTCAAGAAATAGGTCTAACTCTGTGCCACCACATAACTGTGGATGTGTTAAAAAAAATAATGAGAATGTATGTATTCGAGTCCTGATCGGGAAGTAACATGACTGAAACCGCGTGATCGTGTCCGATTTCTGATCACCAGTGGTGTAAAATAATAAATTACAAATACTCAAATTGTTGTAATTGAGTAGTTTTTCTCAGAAATTGTAATTTCCTAAGTAGTCTTAAAATGTGTACTTTTACTTCCCCTTGAGTACATTTTTAGTGCTGTATCAGTACTTTTACCCCACTACTTTCCTTCTACCTGCAGTCACTACTTTATATATTTCAGTAAATCAGTCCTTTGATTCCTGTCCAATCAAATCACACATAGAAAGTAAATCGCATTTTACTGAACAACCTTAAGACATGGGCACTTTATAAATGCACCAAACCTTTTGAAAACATTAAAATGTCCAAGAAGATGTCCAAAACCTTTACACAATGACCCAGAGACTGTTTAGACTGTATGTCGCTGATGAGAAAATGAAGGATGTTGACTGTATGATGACTGAAATCACCAAACAGCCTTAAACAATCTCTAAATGGAACAAAGAATGGAAAGAAGGGCCAAATGGAGAAAGGGCCGAACAAGGAATGGAAGGAAGGACCGAATGAATGAAGGAAGGAAGAACCAAATGAATGAAGGAAGGATCCAAGGAAGGACTGAACAAACGAAGGAAGGAAGGAAGGAAGGAAGGAAGGAAGGAAGGAAGGAAGGAAGGAAAGAATGACCAAAGGACCCAATGAAGGAAGTAACAAAAGAATGAATGAATGAAGGGAGGAACGAAGGAAGGAACAAATGAATGAAGGAACAAACAATAAATAAAGGAAGGACAGTATGAACAATCGAAGGAAGGAAGCAATATAGGAAGATAACTGAAAGCACTAAACAATGTTACGTTTACATATCCCTGCACAAACTGCATGTCAACGCCTCAACTTTACACAGTCTAATACTCACTACTCTTGAGTACTTTTAAAATGGCTAGTTTTTACCAAGCGGCAACCTCCCGCTCTCCCTCGGGAAGCCAATAAGGAAGTAACTAAAACTGCAATTCATCGACTCGCCTGGGGGGCTGGCTCCAGGAAGTCCAAGGGCTTTCTTTCTGCATTGGTAAATTGGCCATTTTTACAGCTGATAAAAACATGTTTACAGCCTGGTACAAACGATGGCCTTGGTGCATATAGCTATGATTACCCTTCATGACAACTCTGAGGGGGGTGAATTTTTTTTATAACTCATCTGTTTCGTTTTTATTAGGTTATATTAAGTTTGCATAATTAAGGGCGTGGCCACTTGAGTGACAGCTAGCCCTCGCTGCTCGATGTCTCGTCACCTCAGCTGATTCTGGCTAATTAGCCGCTGAGCTCGGCATATAAATCGTGTATTTGTTTTGGTTAATGTTTCTTTATGCCGTCATTTGCCTTTTGGAATTATTTCCTGCAATTATCAGATGATATGGCATGCTGTGTGGACTTAATTGTGCTTACAAACCGTTCAAGTTGCCTCCATTTCACAGGTGAGGGAATTTATATACTTCTATACCATCTCTATAAATGTATTTGTTTTATTTAAGATCATTTATCATTTAAATGTTCTTTAGACCAGTATTGCACTCCAGAATCTGACAGATTGATTAGCTGTAGGTTCTAAAACAGTCATCTGAAGCGTTGTCATACAGTGTTAGTGCTGGATTTTATAAACATCCTTGCATTTACTAACACAGACTATATCTGAAGTGTTTGATAGTAATTCGCGTTTTCCTCCTGTCCAAAAACGTCATAAGAACAATGTTTAGTGGCTCAATGTGTTACAACAGTGTTTTTAAAAGTCTAAACACTTTATTAATATAATGTACAACCAAGCACATGTGGTCAGAACACAAACGAGTCACAGGCAATGAAGTATTAAACGTTCTCCCAAAGTAATAAGTCTGTTTTAATCCAGGTCCAAGCAAAATGCTGAGAATCCAGCATGTGTCTGTAGCTTCGCTCACTCTCCGCCTCTTTGCCCTTATTTGGTATCCCACTTTTGGTGCGATGACGTGCTAACAAAATGGCGACGGTTGGCCGCGCCTACTTGGGGCTTCTTTTGCAGTGTTCAGAAACCTATGGGTGACGTCACGGACACTACGTCCATATCTTTTACAGTCTATGGTTTTTACTCATAATTTGAGTAATATTTATACAGATACTTTTACCCTACTTGCACTACATTTTTGTGAGTATGATTTTTCAGTACTCTTTCCACCACTGCTGATCACGTGATCGGATCTGGACATCTCTAACGAATAAGCTAACTTAATTCCTTCATGTTGTCTGAACACGAATTGATTGTGTGGATGCTGACATATTTTACAGTGTATGTCTATTTAATTATGTAAAACCATATATTAACATTTTGAGGATTTTTAACAACTTACACAGAACTGCACAAACTTTTGCAAGATTTATTTTTGTGAGCAGATACATGTGGATATAGCCATAGCTAAAGAATTGCATGTGCATTATAAATATTTATAATATGTAAAGTTAGCAACTATAACAGCCGCACAGTACAGAGATGATAATGATTGACAGCAGCAATAAGCAGCCCACCTGAATGTACCTCAGCCATGAAATAACTTGGCTCAACCTCAGTATTCTGGAGCTATTCCTGTATATAAAAAAAAGTTTATGAATTCAGTTCGGCTGAATACCAATCACAGAGTGACCATAACATGACATAATCGCAGGCCAAAGCAAAAAAAGCAAAACAGGAAATAAGAGTTTAAAAAGGAAACTCATTCCGGCTTCGTCTGCTTTTTTGGGGGCGGAGATGAGTTTATTATTGTGCTTTTTCCTGATGCAGTTCTGGCAGTTTCATCCTAACAAAAGCCCGAGACAGCATTGAGAAGAACATAGTGTGCTGTGATGTGAACCTGACAAAGAGGAGTCAAAAAGATCAGCCTAGACCACGTTGAATCAGACAAAGGGTGAGTGGAGAGTATGCAAATTAGAGTAAACCATTTGCTACAGACTACAAATATTTGACAGCTTGTTCATCATTCCACTAAACTACATGGTAAGTACTGATTCTGACTATTAAAGGGAATGTTCACCCAAAATGTTTTATTCTGTCATGATTTACTCATCCTAAACTTGTTTCAAACCTTTATGATTTTGTTTTATTGTTGAACATATTGAAGTATATATTTATAAAGAAAGTCATAAAGGTTTGCAACCACTTGAGGATGAGTAAATAGTGAGAATTTATTTAAAGGGGTAACTATCCCTTTAATTAATACCTAAACATATCTACTACATTGATTACTATTATTAAGCTAATAAATTAGGAGCTTATTGAGGTAAAAGTCTTATGTATTTATTTATTTTTAGCAACAATTGTACTTTATATTAAATTGTGACCAACTCTATTTGGATACGTTTAAAAGCTGGGACACACCTAGCCAATGCTAACAACTGAGGCCTTGAGACAAAGAACCATATAAGTCCATATTTTCAAATTTGGAGTAATAAGATTTGGATTGTGAATATTATAATATATATTTTTACTTTACTTAAAGATAGACAACTAAAGCTTCTCAGTTCTAGGGAGATGTAGAAGAACAGTATGTCCAGTTAATATGGATTCTGAAGTGTGTATCCCATGATGCCTCTTGAGAGAATTCCTGGGAGTGAAGCGATGCAAATCACATGGGTAGGTCACATGATGATGACTAACTGGCTGATGTAGTACGTCTGAGATTCATTCATACTGCTCACATTCATACTGCACAGCACTTACTTTTCTAAAGGTTGAGTAGTACATTTAAATTCAAATACTGTACCTACTGAGTAGTAGGCAGTTTCGGATGCAGCCCTGGACTAGTCTTCCCATTATGCCAGTTTACTAATCTCGAAACTGATACACAGATCTGCTGATCATTGACCGGATTACATACTGTAAACACTGTAAACCCCGCTGTTGTCATTACTAAAGATATTAGGTTAATATAACTTGACTGCTTTAAAGACCAAGTTTTGGCATCAAAACTTGAACAGGTGTGTTTAAGTTACTCATTAGGCATCAAAAAAGTTCTCTGAACTTAACATTTTAATTTCTTTAAACAATTCTTTAAACAATTTTCTGTTTAAAATTATTGGTTGCACTTGCAATTCTGCATTGACAATCATGTTGGAGTACGTTCCTGAAAATCTTCGTTAGCCAACTAAAGGTCGCAAGTTCCGTCGTTACAAACAGTTTGTTGATTTGACGTTTTCCTAAATCCATCGTTCCAACGAACATTCGCAAACTGCGTCGCAAACTTGTATTCTTGTAACTACACCTCTGGAGCTGTAGTTAGAAACATAGTTCCTGGCTGTGTTCTATTCCCAGTTATCCCCCCTATGCCCTATTTGTTTAGAACATTCTAACATTTAAACTTGAAATGATTAAAAAAAGCAATAAAGTCATCTCTCTTAGGCAGTGTTGGGGAGTAATGGAATACATGTACCGGCGGTACGTATTTAGAATACTATTCATGAGTAACTGTATTCCGTTACAGTTACTATTTTTAAACAGGGTATTTAGAATACAGTTACTTTCCTAATACCATTGGAATACTTCGGGCGATGCGTGTCTGGCCCATAATAATATTACTAAATTGCCGCCGAAATCATACAAACAGAAGCTACACTTCCGACTGCTATCACCAGCGTTAACTCAGTGAGACTCACGCAAATGACCCTGTTCTCACTTTCTCACGCCACACCTCCATTTTCTCACGCAGCAAAAAGGACGATCGCAAACACCGAACAACCGGACAACAACCATGATTTTCAAATAAACTGCTTTTTTTGCCGTCATTGTTTGTGAATTCGCGCATATATTCACTAAAATAATATTGGATTTTTTTTAAATGCATGTGCGTGTCAAACAATATAATTTGTACAAATAAATGATGGGGTTCTTCTCTAAAGAAGTTGTTACCACCTCGTTTATAGCATCATTATGGGCATTTTTCTTTATAACTAACGTGGTTCAAACGATGGGTCTGCTACAGAGAACTTCCGGTTTTGGGAAACACTCGTCACTACATTGTTCTTTTCCCAAACGATGCATCGTAATTTGATAGTTTAGCCGCGAGTTACGTTGTTGTTTGGGAAACGCTCCCCTGTTTGGTCAATATATGTTATATGACACAAGGTGGTCGCTTTGCTTGTGATGCTGAATTTTGCTGAAGCGCAGCAGGACAGAAGCACTACCTGAACCCATCTGACGAAAGAGAAAAATTTTATTAGTAAGTAGACATTTAAATACATTTTTCTTAATTGATAAACATGCAGGAGCGACATGGTGGCGTAGTGGGTAGCGATGTCACCTCACATCAAGAAGGTTGCTGGTTCGAGTCCCGGCCGGGTCATTTGGCATTTCTGTGTGGAGTTTGCATGTTCGATCCCGTGTTCATGTGGGTTTCCTCTAGGTGCTGCGGTTTCCCCCAAAAGTCCATGCGCTATAGGTGAATTGGGTAAGCTACATTGTCTATAGTGTATGTGTGTATGTCCTGGTCCTCCAAGTTGGGGGTTGAGCGTTGGGCTAAAGACCCACCTCATAAAAAATTCTATGTTACGAAACACCAACATCCTGCAGCTAAATATCAACTTCGATATAAACGGCCCTGGAAGTAATATAAATTAATTAATTAATATAAAAGCTGAAAATTTTGGAAGTTTAGTCTATTAGCCATTTTAGGTTATTTCTACTTAAACATTTATCTGTAATTAAACATTTAAATTAATTCAATGTAAAGACCATATTTGGTCAACTTAATTAATTGAGTTGTCGATTTCCCATAACTCAAACTAACTGAGGGAATCACTTTCCTCAAATCATTTAAGTAGTTTCAACTTATTAGGGTTTACAGTGTATATAAGCACCACGCACACTCAGATTTGAGGCTCAGTATTATTTCTCTGTTGCCATCAGTATGCTAGCTTTGTTTATTTCTTGAAGCGTGATTTCCCTCGTTTTGCCTCGTCTGTTTTAAACTGTTCTTTGGATTTGTGTTGTTTTACTGCCTGCCTTTGCATGTTCACTAGATTACTCTTTTGGATTACCCTTACCATCACTCTTTTGCTCCTGTTTTGACCCCTACCAGCTGACCATTCTATAGCTGCATCCCAAATCGCATACTAATCACATCTAAAAAGAATAAGTGCACTTTAAATACCCGGATGCTGCACTTATTCAACCGTTAAAATAAAGTGTGGAATGTTGGACACTCCAAGCACTCAACAGCTGCTGCTTTGCTCACATAGCGTAAGGGGCGGAGCTTTCGGGCACTGATGTTGGATTACATTATTTATTTTGGATTGTAAAAGCAGTATTCTCCTACGAGAGTGATTATACCGCCTCCCGGTGGTGAATGCGGTTATACTCATGGCAGGTATTATTTGATAGTTTGGTAATTTATTTCACAAATTTGGCAACCGTCAATTGTCATCTGGGAAACAGTTTGAATTTCCGCTTAGTAAAAAAATGTTAGTTATGAGAGTAATTAAACAAATGTTAGTTACGAGAGTGATTACACCGCCTCCCGATGGTGAATGCGCTTATACTTTTTGTAGGTATTGTTTGGTAGTTCGGTCATTTATTTCACTAATTTGACAACCGTTAAACGTCATCAGGGAAACGCTTTGAATTTCCGCTTAGTAAAAAAACGTTAGTTACGAGAGTAATTAAAAAAACGTTAGTTATGAGAGTGATTATACCGCCTCCCGATGGTGAATGCTGTTATACTCATGGCAGGTATTATTTGGTAGTTTAGTCATTTATTTCACTAATTTGGCAACGGTCAAACTTCATCAGGGAAACAGTTTGAATTTCCGCTTAGTAAAAAAACGTTAGTTATGAGATTGATTATACAGCCTCCCGGTGGTGAATGCGGTTATACTCATGGCAGGTATTATTTGATAGTTTAGTCATTTATTTCACTAATTTGGCAACCGTCAATTGTCATCTGGGAAACAGTTTGAATTTCCACTTAGTAAAAAAATGAGTTATGAGAGTAATTAAAAAAAACGTTAGTTATGAGAGTAATTACACCGCCTCCCGATGGTGAATGCGGTTATACTCATCGTAGGTATTGTTTGGTAGTTCGGTCATTTATTTCACTAATTTGGCAATGGTCAAACTTCATCAGGGAAACGGTTTGAATTTCCGCTTAGTAAAAAAACGTTACTTATGAGAGTAATTAAAAAAACGTTAGTTATGAGAGTAATTACACCGCCTCCCGATGGTGAATACGGTTATACTCATCGTAGGTATTGTTTGGTAGTTCGGTCATTTATTTCACTAATTTGGCAACCGTCAAACTTTATCAGGGAAACGGTTTGAATTTCCGCTTAGTAAAAAAACGTTACTTATGAGAGTAATTAAAAAAACGTTAGTTATGAGAGTAATTACACCGCCTCCCGATGGTGAATGCGCTTATACTCATCGTAGGTATTGTTTGGTAGTTCGGTCATTTATTTCACTAATTTGACAACCGTCAAACGTCATCAGGGAAACGCTTTGAATTTCCGCTTAGTAAAAAACGTTACTTATGAGAGTAATTAAAAAAACGTTAGTTATGAGAGTAATTATACCGCCTCCCGATGGTGAATGCGATTATACTCATCGTAGGTATTGTTTGGTAGTTCGGTCATCTATTTCACTAATTTGGCAACCGTCAAACTTCATCAGGGAAACGGTTTGAATTTCCGCTTAGTAAAAAAACGTTACTTATGAGAGTAATTAAAAAAACGTTAGTTATGAGAGTAATTACACCGCCTCCCGATGGTGAATGCGGTTATACTCATCGTAGGTATTGTTTGGTAGTTCGGTCATTTATTTCACTAATTTGGCAACCGTCAAACTTCATCAGGGAAACGGTTTGAATTTCCGCTTAGTAAAAAAACGTTACTTATGAGAGTAATTAAAAAAACGTTAGTTATGAGAGTAATTACACCGCCTCATGATGGTGAATGCGGTTATACTCATCGTAGGTATTGTTTGGTAGTTCGGTCATTTATTTCACTAATTTGGCAACCGTCAAACTTCATCAGGGAAACGGTTTGAATTTCCGCTTAGTAAAAAAACGTTACTTATGAGAGTAATTAAAAAACAGTAGTTATGAGAGTAATTACACCGCCTCCCGATGGTGAATGCAGTTATACTCATCGTAGGTATTGTTTGGTAGTTCGGTCATTTATTTCACTAATTTGGCAACTGTCAAACGTCATCGAGGAAACGGCTTGAATTTCCTCTTAGTAAAAAAACGTTAGTTACGAGAGTAATTAAAAAAACGTTAGTTACGAGAGTGATTATACGCCTCCCGATGGTGAATGCGGTTATACTCATCGTAGGTATTATTTGGTAGTTTGGTCATTAATTTAACTAATTTGGCAATCGTCAAACGTCATCAGGGAAACGCTTTGAATTTCCGCTTAGTAAAAATTTTAGTTACGAGAGTAATTGAAAAAACGTAAGTTACGAGAGTAATTGAAAAAACCTAAGTTATGAGAGTAATTATACCGCCTCCCAATGGTGAATGCGGATATACTCATGGCAGGTATTATTTGGTAGTTTGGTAATTTATTTCACTAATTTTCGCTTAGTAAAAAAATGTTAGTGTTCCATTTGGGATGACACTACTTTCATATACTATGCTGTTGAGTGTGTAAGTGCATAGGTACATAGTGGATAAGAACATAGTGTATAGTGTGCCATTTGAGATGCAGCTTATATTAATAAAAGCTACATGCAATAAAATATATAATGTAAACTCTAGTTATTTATGGAGATAGTCTAATTCAAATTCCCTAAAAACATTATTAATTAAAATAAGTTTAATGTATATCACACGCATCTGTGTACAGGGCAAATTCAATTTTAGTGTAAGTTAGTCAATTAGTTACAAATGTCTTACTGTATTTTCTTTGTCTTAAAGTTATTCTATATCTTATATCTTATACTACATCCCCAAGCTCACCATATACTGGCTGTAAGTGTGACCAAGTTTATATTTATTCATTTATTGACTGGATGCTGTAAATATACTGTATCTTTCTGTGTTTACATGATATGAGAATAGATTTTCTCACATCAAATGGTAAAATGCTGAAGTGACTCTCAAAGCAGTTCTACAGATAAAGGTCACATGCTCATATGTTGAGGCAACAGATGCTGAAAACACGATCATTATGCGTGATTGAGTATGTGTGTGTAGTAAATGAAACATGCTATTCATTCACAGAGAAACGCAGAACATGCAGACTTTATATTCACGATTCACTGAAACCTGTCCACATTGCAAAATGATAAGGCACACAGCACTACTTTTGATTTTATCATTCAAAATTGATCAGATTCTGCATTTACAGAGGTATGGCTGGATTTGAGATTATGTTTGTGTTTTTGGTATGGCATTACAGTTTGGTTGGTGTTTCAACATAGTCAGATTTGTCAGTTATTGCGTGTCAGGTGTCAGGTCATAAACATGCAGAATTTATCATTCCAATATACAACATAGGTTCATTCTGAAAACGTAGCCCTATATACGTTTCCGGAGATCGCGAATGTATGTATGGCAGCATTTTGTCTTTTAAACAGACGTTACGTCCTTTTTTTCGCTTAACAGCAGACCGCTTTCATGCATGTGGACGGCTTTTCCGCTGTTACCAGTTTGTCAGGTGGCTCGACACGTACGTTGGCGGTATTGAGATGCAGATCGGAGTTGACCCGACGACGGGGTTTGAGTCCGGTGAAGAACGGTTCCAGAAAGCAGATAAAGAAGCCAAAAAATAAAATAAACAAGTAAATAACAGGTTGATAATGTGGTAAAATCTAAAAATGTGGTAAAAAAAATAGGCGAGGGCTTTTCTTTTTCTGGATTGCTTATCAAAACACTGTGGTTGGGTTTAGGGAAGGGGGTGGGTGGGTCAATCTGTGCTTTTAAAATACTATTGGTTGGGTTTAGGCAAGGCAAGGCAAGTTTATTTATATAGCACATTTCATACACAGTGGCAATTCAAAGTGCTTTACATAAACAAGAATAAAAAGACAAGTATAAGAAAATAAAAAAGCAAATAATAAGTGATTAAAAACAGATAAAAACAAATAAAAATGTGTTAAAACAGGTTATAAAAGATTTAAAAAAAGAAAAAAACAATAGTGCGATCTGTCGGACGTAGCACACTGCTCATTCGGTAAAGGCATAGCTAAACAGATGTGTTTTCAGTCTTGATTTAAATGTGCCTAATGTTGGAGCACATCTGATCATTTCTGGAAGCTGATTCCAGCAGCGAGGGCCGTAGTAGCTGAAGGCCGATTCTCCCTGCTTTGACTGGACTATTGGAATTTCTAGTTTAAATGATCCTAAAGATCTGAGTGATCTATTAGGTTTGTATTCAGTGAGCATATCTGTAATTTATTGAGGTCCTAGGCCATTTAGTGATTTAAAGACAAGTAATACTACTTTAAAATCTATTCTGAATGTAACTGGGACCCAGTGTAAAGACCTGAGGACAGGTGTTATGTGCCCTGATTTCTTGTTTCTGGTCAGAATCCTAGCCGCAGCTAGGATGAACTGCAACTGTCTGACTGTCTTTTTGGGAAGGCCAGTAAGGAGCCCATTACAGTAATCCACTCTACTGCTAATGAAAGCATGAACAAGTTTCTCTAAGTCTTCACTGGAAACAAAGCATCTGATTCTTGCAATGTTTTTGAGATGATAGTATGCTGATTTACTTACTGCTTTGACATGACTACTGAAACTCAGATCTGACTCCAGAGTCACACCAAGATTCTTGACCTTATTTTTTGTGGTTTGACCTTTAGAGCCAAGGTACGCATTCACCTTAAGAACCTCATCTCTGTTCCCAAACACAATGACTCTCTTTGTTTAACTGTAGAAAGTTTTGGCACATCCAATTGTTCATTTCATCAATGCATTGGCAGAGGGTGTCAATGGGGCTGTAGTCATTAGGCAGTAAGGCTAAGTAGATCTGAGTGTCATCAGCATAGCTGTGGTAGGAAATTTGGTTCTTTCTCATTATTTGGCTCAGAGGGAGCATATAAAGGTTGAACAGGAGAGGTGCCAGAATTGAGCCTTGTGGGACTCCACATGTCATGGGTGTCCACCTTGACCTATGATCACCTATACTGACATAGTAACCTCTCCCTTCAAGGTAAGATCTGAACCATTTGAGGACCGTCCCAGACAGCCCAAAGTTTAGGTAAATTTAATATTAGGTAGCGTACCTTGTTTTGTTTGTAGTTTTGGCCTTTTGTTCCTTTCTGATACTGGAAATATTTGTTAAATACATCTGTTACCCCTTTTTGACAACTTGCCTTTGTGTGTCCTTGGGGAGCAGGAAAGGGGACTCCGGGTGACCTCTTTTAACAGATGGTCATCCTTATCCTTATGTACTTAGCGCAGTGCGTCCCCTACGTAACATATAATACGCATATAATAAATACTACTACTACTACTAATAATAATAATATACAAATTCAAATTATCATGAATAAACTGAAAAAAAGCCCTCACAAGGTGTAGAAGGCATGGAGGTAGCATTTTTTATATTTCAGTGGAAAGTAATAATTTTTGTAATATTTTAATCCTTTTTTTTTCATATGTAAAGATATTTGCATATTGGACATTTGTATATTACGTTTGAACCTGCATAGGCACATAAGTAACACGCTCTGTGCTGGACTTTAGACCAGCTTTCAGTTGGTCAATGGTGCAGTCTATTTCAGTTCCTCAAAATAGCAACGAACCAATAATGTGCCTTAACACACTTCCTTTTTAGACCAGCCCACCCATGAGTCCACAAAGTAGTGCAAATTGATTTACTATTTAAACAACGTTTTGCAAATTGTGAAAATTACAGTTGCGCCGGTCTGAAAATAGCAACAAATCGCGCCATACACGTCTTGCACCTTATTGCGTTGGGTGTATGATAGGGCCCTAAATTGATTGCCTTGCTCAAAAACAGTTTCGCATTCATTCACATTCATTCAAATAGATTTGAACAATCATTCAACATAATAAATCGTCCCACCAGGATTTTTCAAGTCCAATAGTTCTTGATAAGAAGTAAAATAATATTTTGTGTGTGTATTTTAACAGCAAATTGAAGCAAATAATGCCATACAGATGCTGAAAATCATCATTATGCATGACTGAGTATATGTGTTATATGTGTGTAACGAAACATGCTATTCATTCGGAGTAACACAGACTTTATATTCACTTTTTTTTTACTGAAACTTTTTGAATATAGTTATGATTTAAACAGTTACACAGCACTACTTACGAATTTAGTCATTCAAAATGTATCAAATTAAGAATTGAAGCAATTAACGCCATGCATTTTAAATGCCAGTCATTTTAGGTCACAAAAAATATTACAATATATGCAAAATCCTTGTAAAAATCCAAGAGGGACTGATTAATCAAGCTGCTAAGTCAAGTGGACTGCATATATATTTAGCTGCATAGACATTTGTTTAAACTGATGCTTCTGTGGTTAACAGTAGAGAGAAAAGCATCCAGTATTTGTGTGCTGGGAAATCTGCAGAGGGTGTGAAGTGAGCTCTGAGCTGTAAGTGTTGGAGGCTGTGGTGTTGATCGCTCAGAGATCAGGAGACACAAGTGACTCAGAGCAGTGGTCAGAAGTAATTAAACAAGGGACTGGCCATCAGCGGACAGTTGAGGGATCTTTGGAAGCAGTGTTTCTGACAGAATGAAATATCCTGTTCTTAAACGTATTGAACATGCAAACATACAAAACATATACCTAAGTTGATTTTAGAATGTGGACATGTTGAAATCAAGATGCTTTTATTTTTATTGTGCGTCATTTAAATAGTTACACAGTATCTGTAACAAAAGAGCAGTGTTATTAAGTTCAATGGTGTTTCAGGGGTTAGTTCCATGACAAAGCTTAGAGCCAAAAACTTTTTTTTTTTTTTTGTATGTTTTTCCTGTGTATTTAGATGACAATATTGTTCTTTGGACTGAAAACTTATGGTAACACTTTATTTTGATGGTTCATTTGAGTATTATTAGACTGTCTGCTTATTATCTGTTGATACTGCTGCTAAACAGACATTTTGCTGACTATAAGAAACTTTGCAAGTAAATGTCAACTTACACTAACCCCAACCTAACAGTCTATTTATAATCTAATGAGAAATAACTGGCATGTAGATGCAATGTAACTTAACTTACACAAACGGACCATCAAATGAAAGTGACCAACCATACATTTGAAAACGGGTTTTAAATTGGATGTTTCAGAAAATGCTGCCATTGTCATGTCTGTGTGAATACTTAAAAGTAAAAGTCTTTAAAAACAATTACATTGTCCACTTGCGTGGAAATAAAGTGTGGATTTTCTTTATATTACAACCAAGAGCAGATTAAAGAGGGGCCTTCTGCGCCTAGTTATCATCCGTCTACATGGTTAATCAGCTATAGATCGCATACGGCCGGAAGTTAATGACAATTATTAATATTATGTATTAAATTTCCCATTAATTGTATGTTATTAACGTCTACCCCTACGCCAGCCCTAAACACAACCAACACAGTATTGTAAAAACAGATCTGGAGTCTTCTCTATTAGTATAGCTGGTTAACCACGAGAATCATTTATATTATGTATTAAATTTCCCATTAATTGTATTTTATTAACGTCTACCCCTACACCAGCCCTAAACCCAACCATTACAATAATGTAAAAACAGATCTGGATCTGGAGTCTTCTCCATTAGTATAGCTGATTAACCGTGTGGATGGATGATTACAGTAGGCTCTACTAGTAGGCTGAGAAGGCCCCTACTTGCCCATATCTATCAGCTGATAACCACTGATAACGCCCATTCAATCGAGTGATAGCATTCGAAACGGGTGGCCTACTTTGACATAAAGTTGTTAATTATAAATTATAAAAACAAGTTCAGTGCCGGCGACGCAGTGGCACAGTAGGTAGTGCTGTCGCCTCACAGCAAGAAGGTCGCTGGTTCGATTGGGTTTCCTCCGGGTGCTCCGGTTTTCCCCACAGTCCAAAGACATGTGGTACAGGTGAATTGGGTAGGCTACATTGTCCATAGTGAATGAGTGTGTGTGAATGTTTCCCAGAGATGGGTTGTGGCTGGAAGGGCATCCGCAGCGTAAAAACATGATGGATAAGTTGGCGGTTTATTTTGCTGTGGCGACCCCGGATTAATAAAGGGACTAAGCTGAATAGAAAATGAATGAGTTCAGTGCCATGAAATCAATAATATTACTGCATATTTTACACCAAATAAGTCAAAGGTAACAGAGGCATGAGGAAATTAAACTCTATCAGGTGACAGAATTGGATAAAAAGAAAAAGAAACAAATATTATATGACTGCAATCACACCATTCCTTATACATCACACCAAAATTATATTCCACCTTAAAGGATCATCTTATAGTTTAAGATGGAGCATTCGACCCCCCCCCCCCCCCCCTCTCTCTCTTAACCTTTACTTTTTCTGAATGTCTTCTAAAACACACATATTGAGTGGTTATGCTCGTCGACCTGTATTTGACATTGACATTATGAATATGATGACATTAAAGGGCCATGAAACCCCCTGTACCAGCAGGGTGTTTTCACACCTCTAGTTTGAAAAAAGTCAGGAAAAGTGGGCGTGTCCAGCTCTGTTTAGGTGGGAGTGTCAGGGGAGGGAAAGAGGGAAGGATATGCAAATATGGGAGTTTCTGTTTGGGCACACAGACGCAGGGGAGAAAGACAGTGACTGTGTTTACATGGCCATCAGTAATCGAACTACTTGCCAAATTATTAATTTGTCGACTTTAACTGCAGTTTGGCATTTTCACTTTTTATTCAGGAACATTTCCTGCATGTTGCCTGTGACAAACGAGATATTGAAAGCGAGGAACTGCTGGAGAATGGAGTTTTAATCCAATGTTTGATACCGCACGGCGAATGGGAGAAAAAAAAAAATCCTCCGCATTTCTCGGTAACTTGGTTCTCATGTTTACATTTGGAGAGCAGCATTTACAGCGGATCTTTCAGTCTATAAAATTGGACTATAATATTGCAGTGATATTAATACTGTAAACTTGGTAACTAAATCTTGGTAACTAAATCATTTTGACTGAGGTATGCCTTTAAAAACTGAAAGAGCTCTGCTGACCACGAACTAACTTTGCAATCTGGGTAAAACAAAGGGCACTGCACTGCAAACACACTTACCAAATCTGTAGACAGACAATCAAACTGGAGCCGTGTCTTTTATTAAACGGAGACGAGCGGTAAATCCGGATTTCACCATTTCCAGATGCGAAAAACTCTCGGGTAAAAAATGTTCCTTACAAATGCATTTCTGTCGCGTGCACTGTAATCCACACGTGAGTCCAGCTGCTCTCTCATAGAGGGAAAATGAAAACAAAACCTTGTTGCTGCACACCGACGACCCATGTCTCCAAATTCTTGTTCTTTCACTTGTTTTAGCAACACAATGTGGCGTCTCTCTGCCGTCTGTAGTGTAAACAGTCTCCGGAGCTATCATGCATATTAATGAAGTTTCGCGTCATACACAATAGAGCGCGCTGATTGGTTTGAAGCACGTCTTCTCATGAATTAATGCCGCACACTCAGATGCGTCAGAACGTCCTCAAAAAGACAGACAGCCACTATCCTGGCTGGATTTACCCCTAAGTATCTCATGGCCGTGACGCAGCTTCAAAAATTCGTTTCAAACCGGAAGAACGAATTTGCTCAAAATAACGCAAAAACAACCAATTTTCACTTTTTAGTGCAATATATGTGTCCTAATAGTGTTTATAGCAGCGTGGGACACATATATGACTGTCAACAGCTCAAAAAAAGTGTTTTGGTGTTTCGTGACCCTTTAAGAACACAAAATATTTCATCTTTTGTCTTGTCAGCTTCATTTCATTTGTAAATATGCATCCTTTTTTGCCTATCAGGCCTGCAACACATTTCAAAAAAGTTGTGACAGGAGCAGTTTAGGGCTAGTAATTAGGTAAATTGGATGAATAATTATGTGATTTGAAACAGGTGATGTCAACAGGTGATTGTAATTATGATTTGGTACAAAAGCAGCATCCAAGAAAGGTCTAGTCCTCAGGTGTCAAACTCAGTTCCTGGAGGGCCATAGCTCTGTACAGTTTAGTTCCAACCCTAATTAAACACACCTGATCAAACTAATTGAGTGCTTTAGGCTTGTTTGATACCTACAGATAGGTGTGTTGAAGCAGGGCTGGAACTAAACTCTGCAGGGCTGTGGCCCTCCAGGAATTGAGTTTGACACCCCTGGTCTAGACCTTTAGGAGCAAAGATGGGTTGATAATCACCAGTTTGCTAACAAATACATGGGAAAATTATTAAAATGTTTAAAAACAATGTTACTCAATTTCAGTGAGTAAAGGACAAGGACGCAAGCCTAAGCTGAACACTCGTGATATCTGATCCCTCAGGCGGCACTGCATCAAGAATAATCATTCATCTATAAGCGATATCACCACATGAGTTCAGGACTACTTTGGCAAACCTTTATCAAGTACTACAGTGTGAAGTTACATCCACAAATGCCAGTTATAACTGTACTGTGCCAAAAGAAAGCCCTATGTTAACAGTGTCCAGAAGGGATGTCGACTTCTCTGGGCTCGGAGGCATCTGGGATCAGTATTTCTGGTAGAAATGAACACCGTGTGCGAAGAAAAGGATCATTCAGACTGTTACCAGCAACAAGTCCAATCGCCAGGGTCTGTCATGGTATGGGGTTGTGTCAGTGCCCTTGGTAAAGGTAACTTGCAGTGCTGTTGATGGCACAATTAATGCTGAAAAGTACACAGAGATTTTAGAGCACAATATTGCTGCCTTCTTTTCCAGGGACGCCCATGCATATTTCAACAAGTCAATGCAAAACCACATTCTGCACACATTACAACATCCCGGCTGCGGAAAAAAAGAATACAGGTACTTGACTGGCCTGCCTGCAGTCCCGACCTATCTCCAATAGAGAATGTTTGGCACATTTTGAAGCATAAAATGTGACAACGAAAACTCCATACTGTTGCCCACTTTAAGACTTGTTTGCAGGAAGGAGGGGATGAAATTACACCCAAAACTCACTGTTGAAAGAATCTAAATTGGAATATGTGTTTATTTTGGGGAAAAAAAAACTATAAAAATCATGAGGAACACATTAAAAAATGTTTGTTGTACTGTCTGCAATGAAATACAAGTCAAAGTAAATCACTACTTTTTTTTTTATTTGCGTTTTCCATACTGTACCAACTTTTTCTGATTTGGGGTTGTAGAAATATGCTTTTAAGTAAAGTTGATTTATATATTACTAAATTATATACTGCTTGTACTTATAGTAATAACAGTAATAATAATAATAATAATTAGTGCTGGGCTGTTATCGGCGTTAACGCGAGACTCTTATCGCGCGATAGAAAAAATATCACCGTTAATCTATTCTCAAAGTGGGGTGGGAGCTGGGTCTATTTTATGCAAGCTATGATGACTTTCACCTTGATATATTAGCGCGGATGTATACCTGACCGGTGAACCGTCTGACAAAAGAGTGCCCTTTTAAATCAAATCAGCAGGATGCTTGACTCTAACTGCAGTTCGGCAGTTTCACTTTAACTCACGAACATTTCATTCATGCCATCGTGACAAACTGGGGTACTAGACGCAAATAAGGAGTAAGGACTGGTGAGAGTGTCATGGAATTTAATAATGCACGCCGAATGGTAAGAAAAAAACTTCCGCATTTCGCAATGTGTGTGTGTGTGTTTGTGTATGTGTGTGCGCGGTCCTTTACTGACAGCCGCGTGTGGATCTTGTCGGAAAACATGGCGAAAGGTCCTAAAGACCGCAGTGTTTACTTCTATAATGCCACTAATATCTGCATACTCCACATGTCTTAATTCCATTTCTGTTTAGTTCAGTTTTGACTTTAGTCGGATTAAGGTAATCAAAAATTGCTATTTAGAGCTTATGTAGGACCTACAGTTCAAAATTCATGTTTAACTCAAAAAACAGTTAGTAAACACAAGTACATCTTATTGAACATCATTTATTTTCATCACTAATTATCAGAACAGTTTCTCAAGCAGTTTGTGATGCACTTTGGAAACAGGAGATGAGCCCCTGGTTTAATGCGACACACGGCTTGAGAAACCCGTTCTCAAAGATAATTTGGTAGCACACATATTCTGAATGCCTTCGGCAGAATTGAAATGAGCCATTTTAATCTAGATTAATCTAGATTAATTTTGAGATTAATCTAGATTTAAAAAAAAACTAATCTATGCCCACCTATAATAATACTACAATTGAATGATCTACTCTTAACCCTCAGGGGTCGAAGATCACGTATACTTGTTTTGAGTCGTCTTCTCCTGATAACGCCGAAAAGAACTTAACTTACACTTTCAGTTTTGATCGTACAGATAAGAGCAATACACCTATCTGTTAGGTGTCTACTTTTTTGGTGTACACTCACAATAACAACAAAAGTGTGTGCTTGTGCAAAATAAAGAAAATAAACAGTGTAGGCATTCTTTTTTTCTCTCTCTCCGCAAACTGTTTTTAGAAATGCGTCACTAAAATGCACTGAAACTCTGCGAAAACAAAAACACACAGACATGAGACATATATCTATAGAAAGCTTGAAGTGTCTACTTATAAATGCAGTGAGTGCATGATGAAAATAAATAGTATTTGATAAAGTAATCAATATGAAACCAACACTATGTCTAGTTTCTCAGTCTGAGGTCATTATTTTTAATGTGACCACGCCTACGAGTCCACGTGAGATACTCACTCCTTGAACATATTAATACATGAGAGAGAGACATACCTGCATAAAGCTTGGAAGGTAAACTTTCCAACTGATTTTGAAAACAAATGTTGTTTTACCAAAATTGGTGTTTTACAAAATAAAAAAAGCCTATTTATTAGCGTGTCATAACCTCTTTCTTTACATAACAAACTCATTCATTACATATAAGTCTATACACTCTATCATTATTATCTATATGTCGTTTCTCAGTCAGAATGAACTATAAATCTCTATGGTTCGCTCTTTGTATTAGTATCAGTGTCGGGTGAGTGGTGAACTGTCTGTGAAAATCATTGCACAAGCCCTCCAGCCATATTGGAGAAGCAGTATCAACCCCACCAGTCCAGACATTTCTGTGGGAAGATGAAGAGTCTCAGAAAGCTCTTTGATTTTTTTTGTTCTCGTCTGGATAAGGTTTATTAAATGGTGCTCACAGTCAATGTTGGTTTCTTATGTGTTTCTCTCTTTTTCTTTTACCTTTAGTTATAATCTTTGCTAAAAGGGGACTACTTAACACCTACAAGTGTCAAAGTGCTACCATTGCTTTTAATAGGAACAACTGAGGTTATTTATAGACTTGTTCCTGCGCATTAACACAATTATTACAGATCCTGTACATCTCCAACTGAAAGCAGCAGCTTATTGTTTAAGCTGCAGAAAGGTGATTTGTTTATGTACAACTTGTGGACGGTCAGAGTTATTACTGTAAGTCGTTTCAAAATACTTACAGCATGACTTGAATTGTTCTGTGTAAATCCTATAGAGATTACTAACATTTATTTGTGTAGGCTGGGTATTTTAAACCTTTCAATACTTTTTCATAAAGTGGTGAGGCGTGTATTGTTTCTCATATAGTTGACGTTATGCCTCTGAGGTATGACAGAACCACAACATGCCGACAGTCTGGAAGTTTGCACTGACAGTCTGACAATAGTCAAAATGTTGAAATTGTTTGAACTGCGCTGTTGCAAGTATAGTCCATAATTGCTACAACTGGGCAATCAATATGAAAGCATCAGCTGCGATTGATTTCCAACAAACAATAATTGCTTTAGGTTTGTTTTTGGGAGGTTTTCCAGGTAATGAATTTTAACCTATTACTAGGGTTTGTGGAGATAAGAATAGCATTTATTTTGTTACATTTCAGATCACACAAATTACTTTTGCATGTAAAGAATGACAATGTATCGTTAAACGTATTATGAAACAATACTGTTGAAGTCAGAATTATTAGCCCCCCTGAATTAATAGCCACCCTGTTCCCCCCCACCCCCAATTTCTGTTTAACGGAGAGAAGATTTTTTCAGCATATTTCTAAACATAATAGTTTTAATTACTCATTTCTAATAACTGATTTATTTTATCTTTGCCATGATGACAGTAAATAATATTTGACTAGATATTTTTCAAGACACTTCTATACAGCTTAAAGTGACATTTAAAGGCTAAACTAGGTAAATTAGGTTAACTAGGCAGGTTAGGGTAATTAGGCAAGTTATTGTATAACGATGGCTTGTTCTGTAGACTACTGAAAACAAAAATAGCTTAAAGGGGCTAATAATTTTGTCCCCAATATGGTTTTCAAAAAAAACATATAAAGGTATATATATATATATATATATATATATATATATATATATATATATATATATATATATATATATAAAGGTTCCATAGTATTTTCAAATGAAACAATAAATAAAGGTTTTAAAAAAGCAGTTTTTACAGACAATCAGTTTAAGGGAAAATGTCAGAAATGTGGGCCTTCAAAAACTTTTTTTTACAGAAGGTGAGCCTCAAAGTAAAAAAAAAAAAAAAGGTTAAAAACCCCTGCCCTAAAGTATGCCATTGATTGATTGATTGATTGGTTGGAATGCTCAGACAAATTAATTGAATGCCTTTAAGCGAAATTGGCAATCTTATTTATATTAAGCAAGGAAAGGGAACAGTATTTCAATATTAATAAATAAATATATAAACAAAAAACTATCCTTTTTGAGAAATAACAAAGATGCACTGAGGTACAGTCAGTCTTTAAGAAAGATAGACACTTAATAAGTTTTCATATAGTTTATAAGACTGCGTCATTTATGTAAAATGCTGAAATAACTAGCATGATCCTATGGGAAATTATTTGTGTTTTTGTTATATATTCAATATCCATCAAAAGGAAATTTGAGTTGACATTTTTTGTAATTACTTTAATTTGCAATATGAAACACTCTGGAGTCAAAAGTAAAAATCCTATTGAAATGGGAATAAGGAGACTGACCTCTGGGAAGCACGTCAAACAACACATCCATACCTTGTATACGTGCAGACACTCATAAACACACACCTCCTCCTTACACAGGCCATTACCACCTAACCAACTTGTCTGAAGCAGCAAATAACATGTCAGAATTCCCTATGTGGCCACCATATTTACTGCATTAGAGCCCGGCACACTCTAATGATGTGTTTTATCTCGCGGCTTTTATAGCTGACATCTCCCTGACATGCACATATACAGACACGCACCCATCTGATGCTTCACACACATTTCATCTGATCAGAAATAGTAGGGACTGTCTCAAGTTGACCTTTTGATAGCGGACGCTTGACCTTGGCTTTCCTTGTCACTCAAGCCCTAATTCTTCAGGAAAAAAGCCTTCTGTGTTTAGCGGGATCTCATTTAGATGGAGTAGGAGATCTAATGGCAGACCAACACTCATCAGTCACACACAGACAGAGAGAGAGAGGGGTAGAAGCTTCCACAGCATCTGCCTGACCTACACTTACTCAGGGAATTGGGGTCAGGATTAGTGACCATTCTAGGGATGGGTCATAAAAGTCAGATAGTCGATTTGTCATACAGTAAATGAATCGCCTAATGCTGTGGTTGACTTTTAACTCTCCGAATATTAGAATTTTTATTTGTTGATTTATTCGATCATGTGCCAAAACATAGACAGATATAGACGATAGATGCACTACCTGACGAAAGTCTTGTCATCGATCCCAACTGTAAGAGAAACAAATAATAACTTGACTTCTTGTTGATCATTTTGAAAAGTGGCAGAACTAGATTTTTCTGATAAATAATCTGTTGAACTGCATCCCAATC